>JAZHYW010033757.1:0-116235 GCA_037355805.1 Ixodes ricinus | reverse complement strand
CGGAAGATAGCTCGGGAGCTGTTTTGGAATACCTTCGTAAGTTACGTAAAACTCGCGATCATTTCGCTTCGTGAATGCGGATTTCTTACTTTTTTTTTCTTTTTCTCGCGCGTTTCGAGCGTTTCTCGTCTCAGGAAAGCTTTGCATATCTTGGCCTCTGTTTTGACAGCATAATATTGTGGTGCAATAAATACACAACAAAATATATGTTGGCAACTTTTTCTAACTATATGAGAAGTAAAAGGAGCCTTCAAAAAATCCATCTGGATTCAATCCGTACGGCTAACCGGTTGTTGTGCGTGGTGGTAAAGGAGGTTATAAGTACTAGGAGGGGGCACGTTGCAATATTGGTGAAGCCTAGACATAAAAAGTTTAAACGATATTGTGCCCAACGTGACCGCAGATCTCTCTGGCGATTGGTGCGCGTGACATGTCACGTGCGAGATGGATGGTTGATTGTAGAAGGATTTCTTCGACATCTTGTAAACCCTGAGATGGGGAACGATAAAAAAACGGACAAACACAACAAAATCTCAAACGCAGCTGCATTTTATTGATATGACCATACGAATAAATAGACTTTCACACAAAGGAAAAGAGAAAGGGCAAAAAGAACTCAAATGCAAAAACAAGATGCGCAACACGTTCATTCCAGAAAGCCTGAGCCACTCCCCGGCTCCAACACTTTCGGAAAGGGATCCGACCACCCGAACAACAACAACCCCAAGGTCAACACACATGCGACCTCCAAACCGCTAAAGCCTAATCCCCATTTCCTAGTCCAAGCAAACGCATCCCGGTCCCCCCCCCCCCCCCTTCTCAAAATTTACAAAACCTACCGGACGGAGCGCGCGCAATTAGATCGAAGGCTAGACGAAGGCTGGCTACGGTCACGCGATATGGTCATGATGGGCTGATAAGTGAGGAGAGTAAGGAGGAAAATGGGAAAGAGGCGAGGCGTCAAGGGAGCATGGCTTGTGGGGGCTACGCGGCTGACGTCATGCCCCCTCCTACCCTTATATCCGGCTTGGTGGTGGTGTAATGGTACACCTGGCAACACCCTTACCTCGCCCGCCGATTCCTTTGGGAGAGGAGGATTCGCGTGATGGGTGTGCGAGTACGCTCGCCGGGTGTCTCCGGTCGAAGGGGGTGTAAGGGTGCGCGATACACCCACATACACCCTTTTTTTCTGAGAGTGCACGCGCCGCGGGCTCTACATTATCATGCGTTCTATTGAGAGCAGTTTAGCCGCTGAACTCGCGCGTCCCTTCCCTACAGCGCGAAACCGCTCATGCGGTGCGCGGGAAGCTACGCATTGTCTTTTTGCGTGTAATGCTTCCTCACCGCTGCCAGTTCAAGTGCTTCTTATCTCTGTAGCATTTTCTTTTTATAAGGGATACTACAACGAAATTTCGGCGCTCATTTTTTGGTCTATATGTGTTCAAAAGAGCAGTATCACATGGAACATACCAATATCTTGTTAAAAAAGTCTCGAAAAGGAATTTTAAAACGAATTAAACGATTAGCAAAGAGCACCTGGTGGATGTCGCTAACGCCTCGTTTGTAATGCTCGTCTAGGAACCTTGACAGCTAGTGACGGAAGTCGTCTCGCCTCCGGCCACGACGAGAGAAGGGTGGAAGGAGGAAATCCCTCTTTCCGAGAATCCTTTTTGTGTGTCGCAGAAGTCGCTATTGTCCCCCTACAAGATTATAGAAGATTAACCCGTCACTCAAAATTCATACAAAAGCAGCCGCTTCGGTGGCTGGACCGACTAGGCCATCCTCTCGACGTCAGCCTCGCCGTAGCTTTGCCTGGCTTTGCTCGTTTGAGACGACTTACGTCACGATTGCGCTGGGCCTTCTCCGAGCGCTTGCCAGAGTGGGCCGTTTATAACGAAAAATACAGCCACCAGGATCAAAATACAAACGGGCGATTGTCATTTACGGATATTGTGGATCATATTCAACCTATTTTTGAACACGACGGGAATATTTCAAATTTCGTTGAAGTATCCCTTTTAAAACCTACAATTCGATCATCTCACTCCCATCTCTTTTTGTAAACGACTCCGAGACTTAAAAATGAGAAACTTACAGTTTTTTTAAGTAATAAAAGCAAGCAAAACATACCCACCTTATAAGCAATTGGACTCCGAAGAACGGCTGTTTTATGGGTTTGTTGTTTTGAAGCCAGAAAGTGTAAAATATACTGTTGCTTGAGAGTAATATGCGCATAACTTAATGCCTGGTCTAGAAGCCCAATCATTAAAAATAAATCACCAGCATTCCATTCGAGTGCCTAAAATGAGCCGCATGAAAGAGCTGTAAAATATGAGCGGCTTTTATTTTCTGCATAGCTTGAAGTGAAAGTCGCACAAGTGACACTGGGAATTGCCGAAAACCTTCGAAGAATTTGCAAGGCGCTATACTCGTGGACAACTTTATGCCGCAATGCAGTCGATGGTAGAGGAGAAAGTGCGCCATTCACTTTGCGCCCACTTTCCTCCTCTTTTTGTCTCGCCATAGCAAGTTGTCCCCGAGTATAGCGACGTTAAACTTTAAATTTTCTTTTTCAGTAATAAGCGTTTCTTCAACAAATCCCTGCCCGCTTCCTCCAGGTTTATGTGCTCAAACGATGTAGCGTTTCAAATGCGCTTCACGGGACCATATACTTCATATCGCCCTACGCTGTACTGAGAGTCAAAGTTACAGGCAGGCACGTCAAATCACGCACCAGTTAGAATCCACGTTGTTGATTGCTCCGATATACGTATGTAGGAAGAAACATACCACGTGATTTATGACTAGCCCATGATTGGACCTCGCGGCTCGTAGCTTTGGCGTCTATCGAAGGTTCAGAAGGAGTAAAGTTATCTTCATCTTGTCCTCATCGTGAGGTTTCGTTGTGTTATCGGACTACTTTTGACGAGATACGCAGTTCGGCGTTCACTTTGTAATGCTCGCTGTGGTATCGTCAGAAAAAAAAGTGAATATGCTACGAAAAGTTAGGGCACAGACAAGCTGGTGAAGGTTTAACATTTTAGACAAAACCCCGAGACAAGGGGGAAAGGAAGGACGACGTATCGCAAGTAAAGAGATAACAAGCACTTGAATTGGTAGCGGTGAGGAAGGATTACACGCAAACAAGAAAATTCGTAGCTTCCCGCGCACTTCGCGAGCGGTTTCGCGCTAGTACGGAAGCAAGCGCACGAATTCAGCGGCTGAACTCCTCTCAGAAGAACGCACGATAAAATACAGAGCCGGCGGCGCGTGGGCCGCCACACCAAGCGCATTGATGTCTGCGCCTCGTAGGGAAGCCTACATGTCTGTCTGTCTCAGGGTGAAGACATCCATTGTTGCACTGAATGTTCAGCGCGTGACGCTCTCGCGCACTCGGTGCGTGACTGGGCGCTAAACTGGCGTCCCTGCATTAGCCGAAGCTACGCGCTCGAGCTGATTGCCACCGGATTGCGCGTATCAAAGTGCATACAAAAAGATTGGGCGTAAAAATGGCTGAGATGTCACCATTCAAGCAAAAGCGCGTCTGTATGAAGGCACTCTCGCCTGGAAGCGCCGAGCGCTCTTCTGGCGGTCGGTGGGCTCTGTGTGCGGGCCGCAATGTGCTGGCATCTGCTCAGCGCTGCGTTATGGCGGCGCATGCTGATAGGCGCTATCTCGGCCCCAGCGTCCGCCGGCAGATGTCACGCGCAGTCCGAAGCGCACCATTCCCGCGCTCTAGACAAGTTTGATGCCGACTGTCACACACACACACATACACATACATACATACATACATACATACATACATACATACATACATACAAATGCATACATACATACATACATACATACATATATATATATACATATATATATATATATATATATATATATATCATGTCAGCGACCCCTTGTTTTTAAGTTCGAGCGGGTTGATTTGATGTCCTTGTCGGCGTATTTAGCACGTCAGGAGGGACGTAGTTCGTGCTGTGTTCTAATGGAATGTTGTCCCATTAGTCGCAATTTATTGAGGCGGAATCGGTCTGTGCCGCCGCGGCTAGCAATTTTCTCCGGCTGCGTGTGAATCACTTCGAACCTGAAGGATGTCCTCCCTGCGTATTTTTCTCGGCAAGGCGTGGCTCTTATTTAGTGCGGCCCGCTGGCCGCTGCATCTCTCTTGAAATGGCTGCGTTCAGAAGGCTCGTCCGAAACCATCCTGCTACTGGGCAGGGACCATCTCATCTAACCTTTATAGGGTCGTGAATGTATTCCGCTGAGTTCCTACATTTCCATTTAACCGCATAAAGAAAAATATTTTTCCCCCGGGTATGGTGCACGTTTAAGTTTGAAAGTCAGGTGGGCTAATTTAGGGCACTTCAATTAAAAGCGCTTTGCCTTTAGTGCCATTTCTCTAGTGTGCCACACGGCCTCTTCCACATGACTTCTTCAAACTCACTTGGCTTCAAGTGAGTTTGACGAACTCACTTCCCCTCGATCGATCGAATGCGCTGCCACGATATCGGTTTTTCAACAGTAAAACATAACACAGAAACCAAAAATTGGCGTAAATTTTGTTAAAAATAAATGAGCATTTCGTGAAACAAAAGACAAAAAGGAGTGTCTTTGCGGAAAAAAAAAAAGTGGGGTGGACGACGTTTGACGGCAAGCAGCTGTGACAAATGTCGAATTACACTCATTTTCACTTAGAGCACAAGCGAGGTGGAAGCTACGAGCGCGAGCGTGTGGCCCTGAACACAGTGCTTGCACGAGCGCGCGTGCTTGACGGGGACGCTGAAAGCCCGGAGCTCGCACTTGTAGCTTCGACCATGCTCACACTTAAAGTGAGACGGAGTAAAGAGCCGTTGTGAACGAACTACGCTGCAGGGTAATTACACTTCAGCCATCTTGGTGTTAAAAATCATTGTTGCCGGTTAATTGAAGCGTTATCTGAAATCGGGGGAAAACTTTTTTCCGTCCTCCAGAATCTTTCGATTCTGAAGGACGCAAGACGATATTGCCTGGGCGTCCTGACAACGTATCTACTAGAGCTCTGGAAGTCTCATTTTTTAATCGTAATTTGATCGCCGATTTTTCCCACTGTGCACTAAGCATCAAAACGACGGCACCCGCAAGAAAATCGGCTGATGGAGTGCCGGCACTCTAGGCGTACCTAAGTTAGTGGCTCTACTCATCACCATAGCGTTTAAAAATTTGAGAGAAACAAAAGTTTGGTCGCGATGTTTGTTAGTAAGCATAACGAAGGTCAAACAATAGACCCCTCGTCAGAGGTCAGTATGTGAAGTCAATTTGATCCACTCTGTCCGGAGCCAAAAGTCGTCGATCTAATGGCGGCACTTTACGCAACTTCTCCACGCCAGTGAAAAAGCGAACATCTCAGAAGGCGAATCGATTCCAAATTCACGCCGTTTAGGGTGCTTGATTTGGGCGCGATCTCGTTCTTCTGTCACGGCCGCTAGAGCGCTAATATTGGAGCTTCCGAGACTGCCTCGAGATGGCTGCGACTTTTAGTAAGGGTTTATTGTAGGGCGTTTCGATCGCGTGCACGTCTGCCAGAACAGGCGGGACTTCCTCCTTTTCTGGCTCTCCTTCCGCGAGCCGTTACCTTCGGTTATTTTTCTTTCTTTTTAGCGTTGCGTTTCCTTTTCTCTTTATTTTCCCCTCAGTCTTGACCTTGGCGTCTTGAGGAAGCGTCTAATTATGTCCGAGCTGAATCCCTTTCTCCCTTTTGTGCGAGTGAGCGCATTAGATCCAGCCTGGAAAATAATTTTGTATGCCGTGCACCGCCTTGCCCGTCTTCTCCGCCATTTGCTTCGTTTGTATGGGGGGGGGGGGGGCGGGAGGGGAGGGAGGGGCGGACTTTCCGGTTTTAACTGAAAGAACGGCAATAAATGTCCGCTATGTAACTTGAAGTTACACGCGGGAAAGGAAACGACAACGTCTTCGTGCGTCGGCAAATGTCATATCCTACCCATATCCTACCTAGCCGGTTTTATATATTTTTGTTTTGTTTTAGTGCAGCTAAACAATTCACAGCTTGGTAAGAAACACAGCCATAAAAAGTAACAAGGAAAGAAAAAAAACTGCCCGATCTTTTAGTAAGTATGAACTTGTTTCAGATTGAGTTTATTTGGATATTGCCGCGTGCATGGCCGAGTTAATATCACACGCGGCTCCCGCGCGAAGGCACGGGGTTCGAACCCCACCAGCCTAAAACTCTCGATCTGTTTGCCCTCGTCTTGCAAGTAGCGTCAAATGCGCCAGTGCACGAGGCCCGTGTCTCGAGCGGCCCTTGGAAGCGAATGGCGGCGGAGCACCCGCTCGTGAGCACGTCTCTTGCGCGTTTTTACAACTTGGCGGTACTTGAAAGCGTTAATTTTATCAAGGGACTTTACACTAGCCTAGTTCTTAATTATACTTTTCGCGACTTTTCTGGGACGTTCTTGAATATTCTAACGTATCGCTTGTTCCTGTCCAAAACGTTCTGTAGGCTATAGTTTTGTCAGGTGCATGAAGTAGATCCTCGTGTCGCTTGAAAATCGTGTTGCGAAGTCGAAAAGAAGAGCGCAAGACGGGGCTACCTCGCGGCCACGCTATATCGGGATTTAATTTTCACTGACAATGACATACCGCTGACCGGAGCCTGCTAGTAGTTCACTGGTGTATATCTGAACGGGTGCATTTAAAAGCTAAGCTTCAGCCACGATGACTGGTGATCGTTACTTTGGCTATTTTCAAGCATATAGTCCCGAACTTTGCGTTCACAAAACAACAAAAGGTGAATTCGTTATTCACTAAACATTTTTTTCCGGAAATCTGCTCCAAAGTGACACGGATGTAGTGAGTGTTTAAACCGAGAGAAATCATCACGATGATGTCGCCAATTAATTTCGAACGAAATTAAGACTACACAACAGTGAACAACAATTGGCGAAATAAGACTACACAACAGTGTAGTCTTATATTTTACCGATGCAACCAGCGGTTAAGCACCTGAGGTATCGAGCTCAAGACGGGCTGCACTTCCGGACCATGGCACTCGCAAAGGCGACTCAGATTTTCTCGTGCTTTCAACTTCCGGGGTTGTCGAGGAATGCGAGAGTCCAAGCTCGGTACAGAAGCGGAGGGAATGCCTGAACGGCAAATTCGCCGGGTTTTCGTCGTTTCGGGACGAGTCATTAAATGCTTCGAACATTTTTCGTTTTTTTTTATAACATTGCCAATAGTTGAGGCTATTGAGCGCTTTTGTTTGCAGTGACTAATGTAGAATTCCCTTCGTGGACTTTGAAGTCCTCCAAAAGCGCTCCATGCTCGGGTGTTTAGCACGGTATAGATGAGAGCGCGCTCTTGCACGCCCAAGATAACAAACCAATAAGTGCTCCAAAACAGCTCCGAATCCACGAAGGAAATCCCCATTACTTGGGTTTCTACTATACATTGTCGTGGTCGTAACCTTTCAAGACAACATCCGGGTCGGGTTATCGTTACTGCCACGAGTTTAAGTGAACGAAAATACTTCCGTATCTTAGTTCCAATATCTGACGACATCTCTGCACTTTGTACTGGTCATTAATCAAATGTGTCGGCTAACCTAAATAACCAACTTTTTTTTTTTTTTTTTTTTGGGGGGGGGGGGGGGGGCATTAGTTTAACGGCGATCGAGCGCCATGGCAAGATTAGATGCGGTCGATAGCAGGTGCTGCCGGTGTTTTCTCGGCCGGACGGGCACAACCCCTAGCGTTGGAGCAACGCGCAAAACAAAAAACAAGTGACTGTTTTTTTTTTTTGTGGATTATATATATTGGTGGAAGGCGGGCGTCCCGGTCATCGCACCTGAGCAATGACGGAATTCTTTCGTGCGACGTATTTGTATAGTTCGAACGGGTTTTGTGCCACTGGGCCCCGGTTTCAAACTCGGCAAAAGTCGTCCATTGTGTGGGCGTTCCACCTCTCTTCAACGAGGGGCACGTAGCGGCATGGCACGCAAGTGATGCGATGGTTCAGATCCAGAACGAAATGCAGCGCCCGTGGGGACAGGAGGCGCGAATTTCAGACACGTCATGCATGGGGTGACAAGGGAAGGTGCAGTTTCGCATATACGGTTCTCGGATACTTCTCCATTTTTTTCTACCCTAAACGTAATTCGATTTTGTATATAGTGTTTGAGCGCATGCGCACAGTTTGGTGCTTTTCATGCAGCTTACATGGGTATGTCCAAAAATCTGCTTCAGGAAACAGTACCGAAACTCACCGACACCAGTCGAGCTTTTTGATAACTTTTTTATGATGTGTAAAGTATGCGACGTTGTCACGAATAAACAACCGCGCCTTGGACAGCCTCGTACTCTGGTCACTAGCAAAACAAAGTTAGCGAAGGAGGGCGTACAAGTGCTCTTCTATAAAACTGTCATGCACGTTGACTGTAAAAGAACTAATATTGGATGGGATATATATATAGTTGCTTGCGTCGAAACGCTCTGCTAGCAACTGGGATGAGCTATATACGAGCCAGCGAGCAACTCGTTCACGGAAGCCGTCCGGTCGTGACGTTTGGCGCGCCGCACTGCCTGTGTTGTATATGTACCTGCTTGCCACGCGTATGTGTGCGTGACGCGGCCGTGCGAGAGGCGTCTGCCGTATCGAAGGCGTGTGCTGGCGCTTAGCCGGAAGATCTGTTGAGACTGCACGCCCCGCGCTCTACACACCAACGCCTGGCTTTCGCGTCACGCCGCTGCGGCGGTGGCGCTGCTGTCGCGTGCGCGGACGCTTCACTTGACGCAAATATGGTTTCTGCGCAGGCGCAGTGCCCATAGGGGCAAACGTTTACATGTTTTGTGAGCAGAGAGTTGATCTCTAGGGTGCTTCAAAAAGAAGAAATTATAAATGAGAGCCAATGAACTGCAGTGAAATTTTTCACAAAGCTGTGCACTTTATCGTGCTCGCTTTTTCGTCGGCGTGGGTTTTGGGAGGAAAACGGAAACAAAACCGTCGACTGGTTGACGCCGCTTCTTGAACATGGACGACTTTCGTGTCCACTCCAATTTAGTTTAACATTTTCATGACACGTAATGTACCATCCTTTAAAAAAGATAATAATTGAATTTAGGGTAAATTTTTTTTACCTGGTTAGGAAAGGCATGTTTTAGGATGAATGGTAGTCGAGAAAAAAAAGTCCAATATTCGTGGTACAATACGAATTTTTAGATTTGCGGGCCAAACCGGAAATTATACTTGTGTGGAATGATGATGATAGCGTTTGTACCCAACTAGTGTACGCTCTGAGGTCACTCTAGCAAAAGACGTCCAACTTCTCGCAGAGCATTACTGGTTTCTCCCTTTATGTACAGAATTAAGATATACGTAGGTGAATTGTAGATTAGATATGTTATCTTAAGCGTACACGTTCCAAACGCCAAAAGCATCATTTTTTCCTGCTGCACTGCGCTTTCGTATAAATTTCCACGTGTTCTCAACGGCAAGTCTCAACCTTTACACAGGGTCTTAAAAATCTTCTTCGACGAATGGCGACGAACGAGTAGAAAACGTGCCTTCAGCACGCTGCCGCCAGCCTTTGTAACGCTAGCAAAACCGCAAATTGTCTACGAGCAAGATGGCCGTCCGGTGGCCCTGATATCTCGGACCGCTGTCGGCTTACCAGTGTTGCCTGTTACTTTCGTTCTTCGAGTAGCGCGAAGTTCAAATTGTCGGTGCGCGTCCCCGCGTACGTTGAACGTACCCTGAATGAGGCGACCGTAACTTCAGATATATGTCCGAGCCGCTATGTCAAACACACTTTTATGCAGGTTTTGCTCACTTTTATCCACTTTCACCTACATGTTCGCGCGCAAGCTGCACGTGCCTGCACTCATGAGGCACCAGTCGGGGCGCCATGGTTTCGTCCCGACCCGGGCTCTTTACGCTTCGCACGTAAAGGTGCGTCTTCACACTGGCACCGACGTCAAAAAGGCAAACCTCATGAGACAGTCCGGAGGCTTTCTCATCGTGGCGCCGCACGCACGTTGCGCGTTTTAGACACGGGGGTAGGCGCGCGCGGAGATGCGCTCCGATAAGAAACCGAAACCCAGAAACGCGTCCAAATTTTTTTTTTTTTTTGGAACGCCGTAAAATTCTGCGCGTACCTTATCTCATTGTAACGTGGGTGTATTTAATCGTTTTCGATGATGCCCGGCAAGGTTCTAATTGAAACCGTGCCTTTAAAATCAACAATTAAAAATTTAGTTATTCAATATTATTTAATTACCCCATTTTATTTACAACTAATCATTTTCCTTGATGGGCCCTTTGACAAAAACCACAACAGCATCAACCTTTTTCTCTGTGCGATGCACTTAGCTTTCGCAGGAGCGATTTTGGCCGCGTTTCCGGAGACTCCTGTAAATAACCGCTGCGCTAACGCATTTCTTAAAAAATAAGCGTGGCGGAAATAGCGATCTTGGCCATCTTTTTTAAATAATATTTTACCGAAGTAGTTCTTTAACAGAAATCAAGCATGATACTTGGAGGAAGTACTGGCTTAAATAATTAACCCGCCGTAAAAATAAAATTAAAAGCAAGCAATTCTAATTGCCGAAGAACTAGTCAGATGTATTTAAAAAGTGAGCAACGCAAGACGACTCTCAGTGTCCGGAATGCCTATAGATATGCTAGTGATCGCAAATTTTTTTTATGCTTAAAGCAATAAAACTATTACCACTGAACATCTAAACATGTTTAAACCCGCAGAAATTATGAAAAAATGAAGCGACCAGAAAGCAGTCGGCAAAAAGGGAAAATGAACGATGTTGATTATTCCGATGACAGCAAACGCCCGACCCATCGGCCGCAAGTTTTAAGCAATCTTGGCCTGGCTTTGCACCGCTTTACACGAAACATTTGTGGGTCCAGTCGGCACAAATCACTTTGGAAGTCCCTGCCATTGAATGAGAACGCCCTTGCTCTGAAAAAACTATAAACACTTGAGAAAATTGTTTTATGACACACGTTTAAGCTATTAAGCCGCCGGGGGGCGTCAGCGCCTGTTGTATTTGTCTCTTTTGTGTGTCTCCCTGTTGTCTAGTCGTCCTTTAACGCTGTTCCTTCCTGTCATAGATTACCGACTCGCCCGGCCAAGTTGCCATCTCAGCGAAAACGGGCAGTATATGATAATATTCGTTAGTTTCGAACTTTACACGTCAATCGTTTATTATTTTTAAAAACGTGGTCTAAAAAAAAGAAAAGAAAACTTGTATGCGTGGTGTGTTTTTTGTAGATTAGAATTTTGGCGTCTCGTAGGTAGCTAAGAAACAATTTATCGCGTTCAGTGCTTTGTTATGACTGCAGACAAAGCGATCTAAAAAAAAAAATGTAGAACCTAAACAAAGGCCCCTAGGTATGAGCATGAACTTGGTATAGCAATGACGCGCATACTTCACTCCGTGTCGGTGCTAGTTTAATCGTATAACTTTCGGCGAAAGCCTCGGAAAGGAAATAAATTCTGGCTTACCGTTTGCGCGATGTGCCCCTCCCTCCCCCTTGGAAGCACCTGCATCCGCCCCTGGGGGCACGATATGTGCGTAGCCGCGTCAAACAGTTGGTTTCCATTGATCTCCGTGCGGATAAAAATACCATTTTTGTTTTGTGGTTTTGCGATGCAGCACTAATTATTGAGAAAAAAAATATCGTCAGCCGTGCTCATTTTATGGCATTCCCCTGCTTTTGTGAGTACCTTTTCAAATGTCAAATCCTGTGCGTTTTTTTTTATAGGTAAAATTAAGTTGGTTGCTATTCCAGGGTTTTGGACGCAGGTTTTTGCCCTGAAGAATGGCAAGAACCACAACACAGCGGTTTAGGTTGTTATAGTATCCTGATTTACAGACGTGGGACTCTGTTATCTAAGTTACTATGAAAAGCCGCTCCGAGGAAAGACAAGCATGTCTTTGCTGTCGTTTTTCTGTCGTCACCGCAGTCTCGGGGAAATTCTACAATTGTGAACTTACACCAGCTCACCTGCGTCCTCACGTTTTATATGTATTATTAGAGGTCATCACCCGTGGACTGCGCCTGTTCAAAAACTTTAATTTTGAAGGGTTCATTCGTTGAAAAGAAGCTTGATATTTTTTTTTCTTGTTTCATCTATGGATTGTCATTATCAGCACGTCGTAAAAAAAATTTTCTCGCTGCAATTTTTTTTAAATCAACGCGAGTCACTTTTTATTAATTTGATCGATCACAGTATTTGCGATTTCTGACTAAAGTTTTTTTTTTTATTAAGTTGATTGACATTTGGCGAGTGCGAGCATTTTGAAGCGGTGAACTAATAATTGCAGTTTCTGAATAGCCCGAAAAGTATGGGACTGATTTTGATCGCAATAAATCTGCAAGTAAAGTATAGTGGAGTGCTCGTGAGAGGTAATATCGCAACAAAAGAATAATCTGTCGTATCTCAAGAATTGAGGTTCGATTCGGTAATTTATGTACTAGAAATATCTTCAGGAAGCTTGCACTTTAGTCTTTATAGTAAGTTTGATAACGAGAATTTGTATCGAAGGATCCCTAAGGGAACGAGGCACGGCGAAGACAGCGGACTTTATCGTTATGCCGGCATTCCTCGCAGTAGCAGCAGTCATCCTGGTATCAGTCCCAGCTGATTTTATGAGCCCATGCCTCCTTGTCGCTTTCGCAAGTTACGCGGCAAAGACCCCACGTCAGGTGCCAATTATGCGGCGTCTACGCTGAAAAAGGATTTGCGTGTTTCACGGAGCTCCAAAGAAAGTTGACGTTTTTTGCGCGCTCTTCCTCTCCTCTTCCCGAGTCCAACGGGAGCAGCGGAACATGACCGAGGACGGGTTGGTGTTCCACCGCGCTGACGCAGAACACTGCCGCTCTTCGGAGGCCGCGTGGCTTTGCATTTCCGCCCTCGCTATTAGTGCTGAGATGGGCCGGCTCGCCTCCCTTCCTTTTATGTTGTTTTCTTTGTTTTTGTTTTTAGAAAGCTTGATTTTTCGCCGGTCGTCCCTTCTAGTGTAGCGGAAGCACGGTTCGCCGATTTTTCGCGCGACTTCCGCCGCGCGCGACCGCCCTCAGCCTTGCTTGCCTACACTCTCTCCACTTTCAAATTGACCCCCCCCTCCCCTTCTCTCTCTCTCTCTCTTTCGTTGGCATTTTATTACTGTTTTTTGTTTTCGGTTTGACTACTCAGTTTTCACCCCTAAGCTGACAGTGAGGTGGAAGCTACGTGCTCCTTGAACCAATCATACGTCTATTATTTTGCCACGTGATCACGCTCTCTTGCGCATGGGCAGAGGTGACACCTCCTTGGTAACGAGGCCACGCTACACAAGTGTCGACCGTCATCCTAAAGAGGCAAACGCGGCGAGGCATGCGTTGAACACGAGTGCTACTTTCGGTTAAACTCGCGTCCTACCGCCCGACGCGAGTGTCAGCGGAACGCTGACGCCACGCTCCATCCTGCCCCGTGTTTGCCTCTTCCGGTGACGTTGAAACTTCGGCCCTCCGGCTTTGTTGCCTAGGAGAGCAGAGAGCGAGGCCGGGTGTTGGCAGGATGGCAGTCGATTGGACCTGCGAGGGCGTGTAGCTCCCACAGCACCGTCAGGTCGGGGTTGATCGGAATATAGGACGGTTTCGAGCTGTCCTCGTCGTTTCGAAAGCCGCGACCTTTCCCACCTGCGTGAGTGAATCCGTAGACCCTTCTCTTTCCGCCATTAGCAGTCTATAGTTGTAGTTTAATTTCCTGTCTCGCCATGGGTTCGCCCCCGCGATCAAACGCGCCGCGGAGATTGGACAGTCTTGGGGGGAAAAGCGGAAATGGTTCAAGTGGGCGCATGCTAGCCGTGGCAGGGGTAAAATTAGACGGCCGACTTTTATAGACGCTTTCAGCGCGTCAGTTACCCGAGCCGCCTCCAGTCGGCGCGTTCCTCAGGCCGCCATTGCCGGCGGTCCATGACAAAATGTTGTATTGAGGGGCAAGGGGTTGAGGAGGTCCCAGCAAAATGGACCATTTCGGGGGGACCGGGCCCCATGGGCCACCCCCTGGCTACGTGCCTGGGTCCAGCCCTTCCCTGATGCGGATTGCTTGGCGATCGCCGTCGCTGATCGCCAAGTTTTTCGCTCGCGAAATCACCTCCGTGATTAAAGTGCCCAAGTGCAGCGAAAAGCAAGACCGCGTTGAGTAAATTGCGCACAGGCAGCGATGGATAACTCTGCGATAGCCTCGCTGTGCCAACTGGATATTTGCGGAAGTCGCACTGGGTTTCAACTACCTTTATTTTCGACAAAAACGTAACGAACGTGATACACTTACGTGGTCTCTGAAGTATAGGCCGTAACGTTGTGTCGTCGACCCATCCGCAGATTCCATCGCATATAACACCCCGGCGGCTACTGGCAAAGCCTATAGGTATACGGAGTGCAGCAGCGGGAAAGTAGGGGCCGGCAATGGCGGACGGGTCACGCGATGCCAAGATGGCGGCGTCCATGCAAGGTTCCCTGAAAGCGTCTAAACTCCGATTACTCCTAAGCTGACAGTGGGGTGGAAGCAATCGGCCGGCCTCCTTGATCTCCTGACCACGCTCTCTACAGGTGGTCATGGGCGGGAACGTGATCGCTTGGCGAAAGATAGACTTACGACTGATCGAACAAATTTTTACTTCGTTTCACTTTACGATGGACCGCAGAGGACGCTAGCAACCGTCGGAGCCAGTCCATTGCCGAGTGAGTGTCATGTGACCTTGGGGGGAGCTCAGTGGCGTACGGGCGTGATGCGTTCAACAGCCCTCGATTGGCCCGGATGGGGCGTAGATAAACCATGCTGAAGCTTGGAGCGTCCGCCGGGGGAGGACCATGCGACTTGGCCGTTAATTTGACCCTTGTATTCGCGGAGCGACTGAAGCTTTTGTGCGTGCGTCATTGGATTTTAGCGTCGTGTCCGGCGTTTTGTTGCCAAGGAGGCAAGTGTGCTCGACAGTTAAATATAACACGCGAGCTGTGGCCGTAACCGGTGTCATGCTGTAGAAAATAAATCGGCTCTTCTCGAGGCTGTCGCCCAGACACGAATTATGGAACCTGTGTCTGCGTAACAGCTGTTATGTCAGTGTGTATGTCACCGAGTGCTACACGGCACTAATAGTCGGAGCGCAGTTTGCGGCACAGTTATTTAATGTTGGGGCTAATATTACTTAAAATGTATTCCATGTCCTGCGACAGAGTTTAGTCCCAACTGTACTTCATCCGGTGAGCGAGCTTTTTATTTATTTATATATGTATATATATATATATATATATATATGCATATATATACTATACCGAAATTTTCAGTTTATAGTGCTTGACCTCCTTTTCGTAAATCCGGTGTTAGTTTTAATTTCGCTTTTTTGTGTGTGTTCTAAATGCAATAAAAAGAAACGTTTTTGCGTACACGTGGGGCATGACAACTCGCTTAGAAGAGCGTAATAAAATAAGTCGCTCCTTTAAAGCACTAAATGCGATAAACGTCAAAAATAAGTGTTTTTTCGTTGTAAAATGAACAGCGAAAACTTCAAAATAGATGAAAATAGCAAAAAAATTTTAGTGCTCCAGGTTTCTTTATAAAGTTTTTATACATAATAAAAAAAATCGTGCATTTTAATTAAACCTGCATAGTTGCATTCTACGTATCCTCAAGCTTATGCATACCCAATGTAGATGTCATAGGATCCAGTGCTTTTTGTTAAGAACAAAAGCACTGGAACACTTTTTTGTTAACAAAAAGTCTTGTGCGCAAACTGAGTATGCTTCAAAATTGCAAGAAGTGGTAAACGCGTTGATAAACGGCACTCCATCGCGAAGAGAAAAGGAATATATATGTACTGTGGGAAATTAAAGCTACAAAAGATGGCGATGGAGAGAAAATGGCTATGCCTACTTTTCAGAGCAGTTGTAGTGGCAGGTGACGCAAGAATTTGAAGAACAATGCAGACGGACATGACTCGTATTTATGCCTTTCTTGGTCGCCGGGAGATCTTCAAATGCCAATTTGAGCAATGCCACAACCACATTCAATCCGTTTTTTTAAATATATATGAAGATTTGTATGTATCATACTAAAACTCTTAATCACTTTTTTTTTTCTTCAAAATTTCGACCCGTATTTTTTTAACGATAACCGAGGCGGTTATCGTTAAAAAAAAATACGGCTCGAAATTTTGAAGTTTGCGCTATAATGAGGCAACAAGGTCGGAAATAGCAAACATAACACCCCCGCAGTTTTCTCAGCAAGGGGGCCCCGTTTCCCCAAGGCGAGCTCGATGAAACAGCCTGGTCGTTATGAGCAGAGCTCTTGGAGTTCTACCGCGTAACCTAGTGGGGTAGTGGAGGTCGGCAAGAAACGGGCATTGCTACTCACGTTGTACGGTGCCAACACCTACGAGATGGTTCGCGCTTTGGTGGCACCCATGCGAGAAGCCCGGCGTCTCATTTTCGCCAGCGTTTGTCCGAGCTGCCCGCAGGAAGTTGCAATGCCGTGACCAAGCACCCGGCGAAGCCCGCACACACCTTGTGGAAGCTCGAGTCCGATAATGTTGGCCGCCGACTTGAACCTTTGGGTGACCACAACACAATTCGCAGCGCGACCGAGCCGGCGGCCGGAGATACAGTCTGTGGAGGTTCAGCCATCGGCGGGGTGCGCAGGTCGTCCAGTGTCGGACAGGCCATCTATTCCTTCGACGCTGGCTCGGCTGTGGAGTTAACGATGTTTGCGGTCTTCGCGACGAATGTCTGCAGCAGCGCCTCTTTGCGGAGCTGAAGTTGGCTTTCAAAACACCTTACAGCACGGCGGTCTGCACAGAAGGCGGCGCATTCAGCAGCAGGACTCGGGACAACGAAAACCGAAGTAAACAAATGCGTCAAAAGGGCAGACAAAGGGCACCCACACCGCACTCTGCTTCGAAACACATTCTGCTACTGTCTGCCGACTTATGAACGTGCCCTGACAGTTTTGCAACAGACCGGCAGTACGCACCACTCGTCCAAACCGGACAATGAGGGGCAGCTTCTTCGGGCTACCTGCGTTACCACATGTGTGTTCGTATGGTGCCCTGATTGGTACATGCGGAGTGCAGGTTGCGACGCCCGCATGAAAGCAACGAAATGAAACATTTGTGGGTCCCATATTTTATGCTCAGATAATCGACAGTCGGGTGACATTCATACAAAAAGACCAACACTCGCGTGCCATTCAGCCAAACGGAGAGCGTCATTACTGCACACGTTGGAAGGACAAGGAAGTTCAAGAAAAACAGAATCATGACGAGCACCGGGTGCGTATTCCGAGGACGACCACGAGATAAGAATGAAACTGGCACACGCCCCACTTGCGTGATGGCCGAACGAGATTTATCGCTTTCAGGCTCCCGGTACACTAACGAACCTGGACATATACAGCAAAGTATGGGCGCACTCGAAGGTTTTTGCATCCCTCTCTGATACTACTGGTGACAAGCGATCATTACCGGAGCTGCAGCCGGACGGTCCACCGTTCTTCGACAAGTCTCCCTTCGGAACGGTGGAATGTCCACGACGAAGCGGCGATCCGCCGGAAGCTGCTCCGACAGTTGCCGCGCTGTGGTCCTCGTCGAAACCGCATTTTCCTCGCTGTACTGGGTGCCCCTTGGGTGTGCTCTGCACTCGCATGCTGGTAATCCCGTGAATGGCATGCTCGTGCCTCTTGGCGTTGCTCTTGGAGTTCGAAGCAAACCGGCAGCCCACCACGCTACAGGCAAACTTCCTCTCACCAGTGTGAACGGTCAGGTGTCTTGTCAGGGCACCTAGTCGGCTGAAGGGCGCTCGCAGAACTGGCAGTAGTAGTCCGCCTCGGAGTGCACCTGCTTCCTGTGGCTCTGTGCGTCGAACCGCGTCCAGAAGGCTTGTCGGCAGCACACGATGGCCGACCTGAGACGCTCGTGAATCGTCTTATGCCGAGCCAGGTTGTTGCTCCGGTCGGTCGCGTAGCCACATCGCGGCACGTCGCAAGGATGTCGAGGTGAATGGTTCCGTGCACTGGGGAGAAACGACATCGAGATTAACTGTCTTGTCACGACAAATAAGGGTTGACGATTGTTCACATGAGAACTCGCCACTCAATAGATTTGTGTCGGGAGGCAACGGCACCGACGATTGTTGCATGAAGGGGCATGTAGCATGGTTACGAATGGGGGGATTCCTTGCCGATCGATTTATGAAAAGTGCTAACGTTTTGGGGAGGCTCGGATATTCATATTACATCGACCTTTGCGGAAGGGCAGTGTGCTTGAGGAATGGCGAAAATGTGTGCGGAAATAATAAAAGAACGAATACAGAGTAAGAAGATTAATACCCCTGTTTCACGGACATTTGAAAGGCC
Organism: Ixodes ricinus; assembly: GCA_037355805.1. Classification (NCBI taxonomy): domain Eukaryota; kingdom Metazoa; phylum Arthropoda; class Arachnida; order Ixodida; family Ixodidae; genus Ixodes; species Ixodes ricinus. The sequence continues at coordinate 97,823 of JAZHYW010033757.1, read as the reverse complement.
TTCCGACCGAAGCCCTTTACCGAGTCTGCGAACCAGCGTATGCGCACGCAGTTGATATCGTGAGCTCATTCGCCGATTCTTTGAAGACCTTTGAAATTCCCGTGGTGCAAGAGTAAAAAAATAGGTATGGTATTCCGTCGTTTTTACTCATTCGTGTGCATAATTAGTTCCGACACAGAACAGGAGAGACATGACCGCATGGGGAGAAGTAAGGCCGGCAATTTGTGGTTCGCTATATTGCGGTTTCTGAAACGGCTGAATATCTTAGATGTCATATGCGTTGGAACAGTTCAGCTGTTTTTACGCATGGACATTTGCTACTCCTTTTCTGGGAATCTTAAAAAAAGAAGTTGAGGGGGTATTCACTGTCTAACGCTTCGGCAGTACGTAATATAGAATTTCGAACATGGACTTACCTCATTTTCGCCTATCCGAAGGGACCAGTGCTCTTGCAGGCTGGAGGTTGAAGAGACACGGACAGCTCGATGAGAACCTCGGCTGTTCTTATACCGACAGCCGAACTCTCGACCCATTGTTTTCACCTTTGGTTCTTCGTCCTGCCAGGCTTCCATATCCATCTAACCTTGGGTTATTCAAGGTCACCTTTGACTTCATTTCCATCTGCGAATTACTTGACCCCGTTTTTGTGAGTGCGTGTGTTAAGAACCGCGAGGATACTTTGACGACACCGATTGGAGGAATCTTTGTTTGAAACGTGGGTCATCTCCTTTCGTTGATAACCTTTTGTGTGGAAGTAATCTGGGCGGATGAGGCTTTGTGCGTCGATGTAGAATCTGGTGGTGATGTTTCTGAAGACTGAAGAGAACGTTGCGGCTATGGTGTTACCGGATGTACAAAGGCAGTAGGGAAAGGGGGAGGAGGGTGAGGGAGACTAGAAATTCGTGGTGATCATCTGTGTAGCGGTAGCCTATCCTCGTAGTTTATATCTTGAGTGTCCGCGCATGTCCTTACCTTCTCGTTTTTCTTTTCTTTCTTTTAATTAATCGCCATTGTGCGTTTTCTTGTTTGGCATATGTAGTTTCACGTCTGAGTTTTTTCTTTTTGGCTGTTGTGAAGTCGATTTTAGTTCCCCGAAACGCTTAATTGTGTGTTACTTTCTGTGGCCGCTGAACCAGTTTAGAAGCTCGTGATCGGGCGCTGTTGTGCAAGAAAGATTTCTAAACACCCATGGATAATTGGGGTCTGAGTGTCGGGAGCATGTTTTCAGTTTTGAATGTGCTCGTATAAAAGAAATTCTTGTAATAAATTGAGCGACGAAGATTAGTGAACACACATATACACGGTGAAACAAGTGGTTTTAATATATAATCACGGATAATCCCGGGACAAGGGTAAAATAGGTCGAATTTCTTCGTAATTATCGTCAACTTGTTTTAGCTGGCTAGCGCACATACTTTTTATTTGAATATATGCCATTCTTGAGACTCGCGTGACATGAAATATACGTCTCAGCTGTATTTTCAAATTGTTCAAATCTTTCTTAATGCAACAAAACAGCTTTTTGTTTACAAAAAATAAAAGCGTATTATTTCATAAACGTTCTTAGACCCTTTAGATCAAAGAGCGCCATCTGTCGCACCGAAAGGCAACTCCTCCGACGCCGTCTTGAAGGACTATTCTGCGCTCGTTTCAATATTGCAATACCGATTACAATACCTCTATGTCGTGTTGTGTACAGTGAGATGGAGATTGGTTCGGTTGCCCGAATTAGAGAAGAACCTGTGTTTGTCTTGTTCTGCCGCGATGTCCACACTAAATGTCAGCCACGATCGGCGTGGCGACTGCTTGTTTGTTTGACGTGGGGACTGCACGTTTGGCGTGGCGAGGTCGTTTGACGCGGAGATTTGCAAGTGAGTCTGATAACTACAGATAGTTACAATTGGTAATCATGAAAAGTGCGCGGCGATCGGTTTTCGAATGCGGTTTTATTCGTGCAGGAAGTCGCATTCTTATACGTGGAAGATAGGACGGCCTCAATTGCAGCGTTTAGACTGCAAAGTACATTTCAAAGTAACAATGTCACGATATTTTTGTTAGTTAATTTGTGTAGCAATTGTTTTCCAAGGATTGGTCATTTCAGAAACTACGTTCGATAGGGCGTGAGAAAATTATTCGGCATGTGAATACGACTTATTGAACAATAAATTTAAATTAATTTCGTGTAACAGATTTTAATAAAGTATGTACGTTATTTGTTTCTGTATGTAAATGTTAAAATCTGGCAGTACTTGAAAACAACCCAGTGAGAATCGCTATATAATCAAATTTGGCTTGCACATGACCAGTGTAAACAGATGTGCTAGCGCCATCCGAGCAAACGGAAATGGGCTCTGCATTCGCAGAACTGCTCCAAGGCATGCAGCCTATACCTGCCTTGCGTGCTGTCTGCAACCTGCTAGCGAGTTTGGCAGTAAGAGAAGTTGCGAACGTAGCGACTAGCCATTGGTGAGCCCGTAGTACCGCCTACAACTGTGCACTGCGTGTTACATAAGCTCGCGACTGATCGGGAATAGAATATACCACAGCAAGGTGGTGCTAGCGCCACCCTTGCAACTAACGTAGTCACGAACACTCACTTATCTTTCACAACAACGTGGCTGCGAGCGCGTCACTGAAACACACAAAGAACGTTGCACGAACGAATCCACTCTCACTTTTAATGTAGGAATGGTATCGCTCAGTCTCTTGTTCTTACTCCGAGCAGAAAGGGAAATTACTTCTCAGCGCGTGGTGAAGAAACGGCAGTTGTATTGCACCCACGACCTCCTCACCACACCACGAAACTCGTACCATGGGGCGACGCCAACAAACCGGGAGCACACTTCAAGATTGTGTCCGTTGCCAAATGTACCCAGCCAACCCTATTCTTTTTTTAACTTTGGTCAGGCGTTTTGAAAGGGATCACCGAAACACATATTGAATATATAATGAACATAGTTGCCTAAAACCACCCGCAAATTTCGAAAATAAAACGAAAACGCGCAACTTCGTGTATAGCAGCTTCGAGGGACAGCCGGTAAGTTCCGAATGCTTGTTGCTCTTCTCACTCAGTTCCCTGCGTGGATTTCTCGGCACACTTGCAGTGATGGTTTTTCATTTGCACCGAATTGCGCCATGAACGAGACTGCTACATCTGGCGCCAAAGCGACATTTTCGCTCAGAATTGCGCCACACCTGCGCCAAGATGGTCCTCAAAAAAAGAAATTGTAATATTGGTCGCCTGTAATATTTAGAAATGCAGAAGAAAAATGGTACAAATATTTATTCCACGGCGTTTCTACTCACCATATAGTTCGTTTCATCTTAGGTCAGAGCACAATCGAAGGCTCGAACGCATACAACCTTGAACACACACACTAAAAGTGCAAATCACGGGGGCATTCACGGCACATTATTGGTGTAGCCAATAAAAAAAACACGTACACGGAGATTAAATGCCATAATGTCGCGCTTTGATTCTGTTTGATTGGTCCCATTGGCTCCTAGAGTCGACTGTAGCGTCGACTTCAGGTGAAACGAAGTATAGATTGTTCGTCAATCGTTCTGGCCGGCTGACGCGCTGGCCAGTTGATCGCCGATATCGTCTAGACGTCCAGACAATGTCTGCGATGTCAGGAACTAAAAGTTGCGAGAAAACTTTGCAAAGTAGTAGGACGGTGGTATACTGTGATAACACAGAACCAGGATCTTGTTCTCCTGACGAGATAACTTGATTATCATGTCTACCACATGCCTTCGTGCCGTAGCTGTAGTGTACCATGGCACTTGCGCCGCTTAGGTTAACCTTCACTGCATCTCACCAGCGTGCACGCGCTGGGCTTCACTGCTTTGCGCCGCAGTGCTAGGAGCAGCGGCCAAAACCCGATGGGAGGGTTAGCGCGGTAGGCATGAAATTTATGCTCAGTATTTTTACAGATCGACCTTCTTTGTCTTTATTGCAAATTAATTTCTAAAAAAAATCGAAATAATAAGAAATAAAACAAACAAGATATACGTCTATATTGAATAAATACGGTAGTTACTATAGTTCCCGCGCAGCTGCCGATCGAAAGAGCAGCGAGCTTTAACTTAACTCTGGCTCCAACACCTCTAAAGAGCAGTGGCACCTTTAAAGTATAATTGCAGGCCTCATAATATTTGCGGGTGGTTGTTTTTGCAGTTTATGATATTAGTCATGAGTTTGGTAGGTTCATAAACCTTGAAGGACTCGCTTTTATTGATAGGCGTGTAGCGGATATGCTGGTTCTTGCCGGCTAATTAAACTACTGAGTGAAAAAATGGGGAGGAGAGGCTTTATCCCAACTGAAGGGTTGGGCCATGCTTTAATTTTCAGCCATTTTTAATACCCATTGGAAATGTGCCCTACTCTTACCAGATCCTTGTTTCTAAATAGGAGGCTATGTGTTCCTTTTGCGTCCTAGCTATTTTTATCACGAAAAGTGAAAAGTAATATGCTCCATATCAAAGAGGAACTGTCAATCATTATCATAGATAAACTCATTTAGAGATGCATTTTTTAAATTTTAAGTGATGTGTTAACAGATGTTGGCATCTGCTCCAAAACCGTCAGCGCGTGCTCTAAACCAATTCCTCGCCTGCTACAAAACCTGATGCGAAAGCTAAAGTGTCGCTTCTATCACTGTCACTTGTCTCTCAAAAAGCGTTGACGCAAATAGTCAAACTTGACAAATTAGATTGTGCTGGTAAAGTTTCGGTGATACAGGAAAGCAACTTGAACATCGGGAAAGACGAGCAACTCCGGCCGTTCAAGTTGCTCTCTTTTCCCCCAGTCAGAAATCCGTGCACCGTGCGAGTTGCTAGTAGTTGCCGCTAGATGGCGTCACCATACTGTGCGCTCGATCAGCAAGCGGGAAAATAAATGAAGGCTATGAGAGGTAGATTACTCTCAATTGGAAACCGCTCGATTCAAAGGGGGACAGGTACCATGTCATCTCGTACTACGTTTTGTTTCAAACAAGCTAATATAGCCCCACAAATGCGGGCGGGGGCTGCTAGTCTTTTTTTTTAAATGTGGGCTTTAACTGTACGGGATGGCGGAGAGGCAAGAGGTGACCAAATTTATTTTTTAAGCTACTTTACACGGCAAAAGTGCGTGTAATGGTGTGCGCAGAGTCCCCAAGCACCAGCCTCCTTGCGCAAACTCGCAAGTCGTCAGAACTGGAAAACGTTGGAAGTGCTGATGATTTTGCTCGTATGGGGGCCCCGAAAGTGCCTGGAATTGTACTCCTCAAAGGTGAAGCAGCGTGCCTCGCCCAATACTGTAACGCAATGAAAAATGAAGGGAATTCTTTGAGTCTTGTGGAAAACCTTCAATCCTGCCACTTGTGGATGAGGACTCAAAATAGGGAAATCTTTCAAGGTTGTGATATAAAAATAAAAAAGTGCGAATCCTCAAGAGTGATGCTAACCTCGTTTAAAATCGCTTTTTTTTTTTTGGTCACCATAAGCTTTCTTGTGGGATTGTAATAGTATAGATGCTATGTAATGTTATGCATTCCTCCGTTTATCTGTATTCTTTGTTATTGTCTCAAATAAAAAGGAAGTAAAGAAGTTTTAAACGAGACTTGCCAGTATACGTGAAAATGCCGCCGCATAAAGAAGGCGAAATTCCGCATTCAAACCGCTGGGTTTCAAAAAAAAAAAATTTATGTCGCCTTTTTATTTTTTGGCATGAAGCTTTGTGAACCTTAATTCTTACGCTCGTTAAATAAAAAGACGCAAATAAATATATAAAGAAAAGTTGGAAATCTTCAGATTTTATAACTAAACTGGACATGTGCATGAACTTTCTTTAAATTGTCATAACGTACGAGTCATGCCTCATTTTTACTAAATGGTACACGAGCCAACATATCAAATACTATGGTCACGTTCCAAGCATATGTATAATAATTACGTAAAAGATTTGTTAACGGCCCATACCTTCATCTTAGAATGGAGGTAGAAATATTTCCTTTCAAACGCACTGCTTAGTCTGACGAAACCTTATATAGTACCAAAGAAATTTGATTGCGTATATAAAAACGGATAAAAAGCTCTTCATATAAAAATATTGGAGAAAGGTAAATGTTCGTATTTTTAATGACGTTGAATTTTGTACTTTTAGCTTTTCTTAAGTGTACAGTGTTCGTTCTCATGTATAGACTATGCTGAAATTAACAATATTGTAATTATGAATAGGCATAGATACAAGCTTCCATCGAAGGCCAGCTCGATTCAAACTTGGCCCATTGTCAAAGGTGCATATCCAAGAAATTTTATTTCATAAAATAATTTTAAAAAAACACTTCTAAAGAACTTCAGCCCTTCTATACGAAGTCTTAAAGCAGTAAAAAAGAAAAGCTATTATTGTCGTGAAAATTATAATCTAAACTTTGCGAGACTCCAAAATGTGTCACTCGTGAAAACTGCAAAAATCGCAAGGCCTATCTTGTGCCCTTTCGAAGACCAAATCTCAAGGCCAAAAACAAAATTTCCATAGTCCTAATTTGCACTTTTGTTCTAGTCACACATTTTCCGCCATCATATTTTTCCTGAACTTTTAAAGGACCCATCATTTTTTTCTTGCACGATTTTGAGATGAAATCATTCATATATGGCAGCAAAACGTGAATACTCCATCCTAAATGGTCCTAAGTAGTGCCAAGCTACCGTGTGGTCGTTATTTGGTTCGCGGAATGAGCAATTCCTCCTTGAGCTCTCCATCCTTGGTGAGCCGACCTAGATTCGCCGGTGACGGGTAGCTTTATAGAGACGTTTCTCGAACCCGAGATTTTCTTATCCACACGTGCGTTGGCGAAACAAGCGCACATCATCGAACCGCCACCACATGCGGCGTCGGTGCCTGGCAGCATTGAAGAATAATTTTCCTCTCGAAATACACGACAACAATACCCTTGAAAGAGATCTGTGGAGATAAGCATGAGTGATAAGTTTATGGCATGCACAGTGCCAAAGGCGCTTACATTGGCGAGGAACGCTTTCAGTGAGATGATGCTCCATAGCGATCATGGCGCGACTGTTTCAGAAACGACCCTTTCGAAGCTTCCAAGATTTGAATGGACTGAAACGGCGATTGCCATGGCAACTGAAACCGATCAGCCAGTCAATTTGCGAGGTTTAGTCTCCTGTGTTTGCTAGTATCTGTTTATGCACGACTAGCATGGCAGGGAATGCCATGGCGCTAATTTACCAGGATCCAGTGATTTTACAGAATCCAAAGCCTCGGAAAAGTGTCCCAACGTTTCGAAACCTGTTTGGTTTCTTCTTCAGGGGTGACAGTCGCACGGAGAAGCAGCACGGGGCAGTAGCAGAAGGAGCAGCTCTCGTTTTCGTCTGCCAAAAACCCTTTTCTGCAGAGATGGTCTTTTGTTAATTGTCCTTGTCGGGCGGCGTAGACCCTGGGCGTGCAGAGACCCAGGAACCTGTCTATATTTCCTGGAGTGTGCTGAATTTGTCACAACTCCTTTTCCCAACATGAGGCTCGCACCTGAAGAAGGAACCGAACGTACGACGTCTGGGTTGGAATATTTCCTTTTTATTATTCCACCCAACCAAACGGATTTAAGATATTCCAACCCGGTGTATGTTCGCCAATGGTCTGCCATGGCTTATACAGCGCGTTAAACAGAGATTGGCGACCGTAGGCCGTCTATACGGCGCGGTCATGCAGTTGCATATCCGCCTTCCGATACCGGCAATCTGCTTCACCGACCGTTATCTTTTGTCGCCAAGCGTTTCTGCGGCTGAGTGTGCATGCTCGGGACTGTGCGTGGGTACCTGGCGCTATCTTTCGGAGCTGATTCAAATCGGAAGGCCTATTGCACCGTGGCCTATTGGGAGTCTTCTGCACAATGGACGGCAGAAACACGAGAATTCCCGAGTGAAAATAATTACATGAATGCGTTACGAGCACATAAGAACGTATAATATTTCGGAACTTGTATACGCCTTATGTAATTCATGTAAGTTCCGACATGTTTATTGAATCATTCATATACAATTTTACCATTATTGACCTTCAGTTTTTGTTTCCTCTTATTCTGTTCGCTTCACTTCATCATTGCCGCAGCATAGACCTTTCAGGAGGCTCGTTAACGCCTCCTTCAGTGGCTCGGCATCTCGATAAGACAAGAGAAGGTCGGCAATGGCGACTCAATCTGGCCCGTGTTTAAAGCGTCTATTCAGAGTTTTCGCGCCTGTTTTGCACGTGCCGCCGCACCGCCATTCGGTGGGATCGATCACCTGAGGAGCAAAGAATCCAGCGCCCGTGCAGGAGAGTCATCGATACGGTCGCTTCGCCGACATTGCACGCGCCCCGGCGTATGTTACCCTGCTTTTGTCTCCTTCTCCTCTTTTCCCGTTTCCCATGCGCGTGCGGCGCCGCTATTTGCCGAAGTCAGTCACGTGAAGAGCAAAGAATCCAGAGCCGAGCAGGAAAGGCGACGCTATACGGCCACGCGCCGAGGATAAACCCGCAACTCTGCTACCGTATACAGGAATTCGAGTAATCAGACAGCAGTAAAGTCCCTCGATAAAATTCACGCTTTCGAGGACCGCCAATCATTGTTGGGGAAACGCGCAAGACACGTGCCACGAGCGGCTGCTCCGCCGCCATTTGCTTCAAGGGTCGCTCGAGACACGGGCCTCGTGCACGCATTATACGCTATTTGCAAGGCAAACGCAAACATATCGAGGAGCTTTAGTCATCAGCACGAAGTGTGGGTAAAACAAGTTAACATCTGCCACGTAAAAGAAAATTGGGCTGTGTGTATGTTTATACAGACTAGAACTTAGTCTGCCTCAACAGGCGACTTGTCTCCCAGCTGTAGATGAGAAATTTAGTCAGTGCACTATAACCGTTAGCCTGGGGTCTTTAACGTGCATCACGCAGTAGTGATACACGACCGCACGCCGGTACGATGCTCATCCAGATCGAAACGGGCAGAGGTGGGGATTGAACCCTGGGTTCTGCAGCGCGAGCTTTCGCTCCACGCGCTCCGAGCTGGTATGCGTTAGCCCACTCGGCCACCGATTACCCCCAATCATCTGCCATGAAGAACAGTTTTGTCAGTGCGAAAGGAATCTGGCGAACGTTCGCTGACAGTACGCGCTTGACCACAAAGCGCACACCTATGGCCGCCAGTGAATATATCTCGTATGAGGCTTGCATCGACTGTAAAGGCCCATTCATACATGAACTCCCTAGATCGTGGGGAAGTAGCGCCAAGCTCCCCGTATCGTCGCCATTTGGGCTCATTAAATGAGCAATTTCACCTTCTCTCCGTTCTTGGTGAGCCGATCTAAATTTGCTGGTGATTGGTAGGTTTTTAAAGCCGTTTCTTGTATACGGGGTTTTTGTTACCCACACACCAACGAAGCAAGCGTATACATCTTCCTACCGCCACCTCATGGCGGTGTCGGTTCTTGGAGGCATTGAAAAATAGATTTCTTCCAATACGCAAGAGCAATGTTATTGTAGATCCGTGGAGATGGGCGTGATTGATAAGTTAATTGCATACACAGTGCCAAAGAGGTGTTTTTTTGTTTTTTTTTGGCGAGGAACGCCTTCAGTACGATGATGCTCCACGGTGATCTTGGTGCGACTGGTTTAGAACTACCCTCTCGAAGCTTGAAACATCTTGGGTTTTAAAGAGCACGACAAGACAAGGACAGAGTAAAAACGAGACAGCGCTGTCGTCTGTCTCGTCTTTACTTTGTCCTTGTCTTGTCGCGCTGTTTCAAACCAAGATGTTCATCAACCTACTAGCCCAAACATACCTTTTAGCAAGCTTAATTTTTACGAAGCTTCGAAGATATGAAGGGGCCGAAATTGCGATTGCCCCGACAACGGACACCGATAAGCCAAACATCTTGCGAGGTTTTGGTAGTCATTATGTTAGTATGTTTGTGTCCGGCTCTCAGGCAGGGATGGCAAAGGCGCTACTGTCCCAGGATTCAGTGACTTTAATTCATACAAAAATGCTTTCTCACGTTTTTTTTTGGTTTTAAGTTACCCTATTATTTGTGTGCTGAATGTCGCGTGCAAGGCTTTAAACTGGTTGCCACGGCCGCTTGGGCCGTGGCAAATATGAAGCACAGATCTAGGGTGCCTTCATGTGCGCTTTGCTTAGGGTGATGACGCCTGGCCATTTCGTTCCGAACGCTTATTTTTCTGTTTTGTTCTGTAGCGCGTAAAAGAGCGCCTTCCTGCACGCGCTCTAAAGCTGAATCATGGGACAATATGCTGCAATAACCGGCGCTCATTCTGTGTTGACTGTGGCGCATGGGGTTACTGTGTAATTTTGTCGCTCTTGTACAGCGTGTGATGTCAGCATCGGGTACTACAAAGGATGGCATCACCCTAAACAGAAGGACATCGAGGCAGCCCTCTTGACGTAAACAGGCGTGAGCTTCCGTAATGTAAGCAAAGGGGGCTGTGCGCGATCATGCACAAGCCACGGGCGTTTTCAAGCGTGCACCAGCATCTGTATGTGCGCCGGTAACAGAGCGTATGAAAGAACTAAAATAAAGTGTAAATAAATGAGAAAAAAATTGTATCTCGCGCTTGCGGTGTCCTATCAGAACGATAAGAACGCCTTTCTTGTAGCTTTTTTGTTCTTGTTATTTTGTTTCACAAATTTATATCCGCCAATGATATTCTGCCAGCTTAGCGTCCTCGAGTGACGTGAAAAAGCTCAATGACGAACAACCGAAACGCTACCGAGAAATATTTTATTTTGCTCGCCGGGGACGCTTCCAAAACGTGAGGGCTATATAGGCGTATTCGCCACACTTGTTCACCTGAGCGTCAATATACCCATGCAGGCGAGATGGAGCACGTTTGAGAAAATGACATCGAGGTAGAACATGCGGTGTCAACGCACGCTATATATAGCGACACGTGGCTGGGATATACCCCAGCCACGTGTCGCTCTTCGCTATCGTGTAAGCTTCGCGTCACTAACGGCAGGCTGAACTCCATGGAGCGAATATGCTGCGTGCGAAAGACGAACTTCGCGCCGTGCGAATATCGCCCTGCGCGTGGCTGCTGGGCCGGGCGGAATCTCGAACACAATTTCGGGGGTCGAATATTTTTTTTTCTCTGACAAAATATAATGTTGTGGGCACTCATCAAATTTAAGCGGGAGCCAATGGCAAGTTCCAGAGAGGTTTGGTTTTCGCTTAAAGTAGTCGGCCCTTAAAGACCGACGACCAGTTCGCGCTCTCCCTTTTCCCCCGCTTCCTCCTCTCCCCCTTCTACCCTGTCCACCGTTGCCTGGTTCCTTCTCCCCCATGGTGAGGAGGATCTTCTGCCTTGCAGGATCTCGAGTCTGGTCGTCGGCCTTTAAAGCAGAGGAGGCGGAAACCGACGTTTCTGCCGCCTGCCGGTGACTGCATCTGTGGTTATACGTCCCTTTACTTCTTAAACTATTATAGACTGTAATAACTGAAACTAAATATGAATACCATTATTATAGCTTATTTAGTTATAACCAACTACACATAATGAGAGAAGGAAGCGGTCGGGTAGGAGAAACGCGGGTTTTATGTGCGACCGTTCTAACCGTCTCAGAAGAGAGAACACGCGAGCTTGCGCTGATTTCAAAAAGACGATCCAAAGAAAAGAGGCGGCACGCTGTGTTTTTTGTGATTGTGCGTCTAATTTATATACCTACAGGTATATTTGAAGATCGACGATGGACGTCGATCGTCTTGAGGTAATGTAACGTAGTAACATTATATAAAAAATAAACATAATGAAGGACTGCACGACTTAATTTTTTTCAATTCTTGGATTGTAATATGGCGGTAGCCTATTGTACTTACTGTTGACGAAGAGCAATATGAGGTGACGAGGTAATGATTAATTGATGAGGCTCTATAAGGATGACGACATTAGTGGGTGTCAAACCACAACGTACAGTGCTAGACATGTTTCAAGTATCGTGTACCCAAAAACTTTTCTTCACCCGCAACAGAATATGGTAGAATCAATGAGGATGATGCTTTACAACTGTACGTGGAACAGAAAAACTGCACTGTGCAAAAGTGCGGCTTATTCATTAATATAAAGGACGGATTTCTAGCAGCATCCCCTGATGGACGGCTTGGAACAAATGGCCTTGTTGAGGTGAAGCTCCCCGTTCCAAAAGATTCTTGAAGCCTACTGAAACCGCAAAAGAGTATGAGGCGAAAAATAAAAAAAGAGCCTGGTGTGAAAGGTCCAAATCACCACCATAGATTCTACTACCAAATACAAGGGCAGTTACACAATACACAAAGATCTTTGTGATTTCGTTATATTTACACTCAAGGGAATTGATATCTAACGTCTTGAGAGGGATGACACCATCTGGCCAAACAACATAGAGCCTTTTCTACTCAAGTTTTACATGAAAGGCCGGACTTCCGCTGAAATTCCTCACGTAGACGAGTTGTCCGACCGAATAAACTGCCATTACTCCCGATCTGGGAGTCTCTCGATCTTCGTTCGTAGGCCATAGTGTCATGAGATCGAGGGGTGTGGCTCTTCGTCCGCCGAACGTTGCTTCGGTTGGGTTTTTCCCGTGGAAGATGAGACCGTAATGTGGTGCCGGAATAAGAACTTGGCGATTCTTCACTGAGCTGCTTCTTCCGTAAGCTTCAAGAGGGCTTTCTTCGTTTCGCAAACCATCTGTTCTGCTTGCCCGTTAGTTGCAGGATGGTATGGTTAACTAATGTAATGCCTAATGCCGTTTTTTGTTTTGTTTTTCTAGAAACTTGTTTATTTATTTTTTTAAACGAGATTCGGCGCGTTATCAGAGAAAAGTATTTTCGGTAGGGCAAAAGTAGCGAAACGAGTGAGTAGAACGTCAATGACGCGTTTGTACATCGTGGCATGCATCGTGTAAACTTCCAACCACTTAGAGTACGCATCGACCATGACTCCGCAGATGCGGATACATTTCGCCATGCACCCACCGACTGAATAGTGGATCGTTTTCAGTTACTGTTCCTAAAGGCGCTGGACTCGAGGAAAACTTCCGAGTCTTTCCGCAAAGTTAGCCCAGGTGCCAACACTTTTGTCGAAAGCGGTAAGTGCTCGAAACGTCAACAACGTCGGTAGCGACGTGCTGTGCTTGACACTTGACGCTTACCATTCGCTGAGACGAAACTTGCTTGTACGTCTGCCACGAGTCGTCCGATATCAGGTCATCACCGCAACTCCATCTCCCGACAAAACAGGTCTTTATTGTCCGCATGTCTATAGTTAGCAATCATGTGAACTTATAAATTCCCGAACGCTCACCTCATCACTTGCCGTCACTAAACGCCGCTCAATTATAGTGTCTTCATGGCTAATAAACGTCTTCCTATTTATACTGATGCTTTTCATAATATTCCTCCTAAGCTGTACTTACAACATAATGTGTGTCGGTACTTCCGAAAATATTGCAACGGCGCTTCTTTTCTGGGAACTATAATGTAACAACCATTACAACATCTTCCGGATCCCGTGAAACACAATATTTCGTTACGTCACTTTTCAGTCGTCATTATAATGGCGAGGTAAATACCGTAAATCGCGAAGCAGTTTACTAGGCGTCCGCTTCCACTGGTGTCTTGGAAGATTGAGTCTACTGAGCGTGCATTCCTGGAGAAGAATTTTTCATTGACAGAATATTGACACGTCAATCAACAATTGATTCCTTCTTGGTAAGATTTATTGCGAAAGCCCGTCGCAACCGCCGAACCGCATGTCCCTATATCAGCCTGACATTCTCGCATAGATGAGTTTGCTGGGCCACGCTATTGAGCCAGCTGAGCACAGCTGGCAGCGGCGCGAGCAAGGCCACGAGGGGAACGTGATGGTGCTCGAGCCATCCCACCGTGAACCAATGTTTCGGCACCCCACTTACACCCCACGGGTGCGTGTCGCCATCTATTGGTTGAACTAACGCCTTGTTCAAGATGGCTGCCGTGGGACCGCAGCCTTAAAGGGCCTCTGACACGGCAAAAAAAAAATTTTTTTTTCATGCTAGGCGTTGAAATGGCATATCAGGACATTAAAAAAAATTGTTTCACTATAGAGTTGCGTAGTTCTTTTATAAAAAAATAGAAATACGAGGCCCAATTCAAAGTTCCCGCCGTGCACTGTGACGTAATAGTGTACCGCAAGGTCACTGTAGCAAGGTGTCGAGGCGGTTAGAAGGGAGGCATCGCCGGAAGTCACGTGAGTTGTATCCCTCCTCGCGCATACCGCGAGCGCGTGTAATATTTTTTTAAACTATTTTTGTTATTTTCCGCACTTCCACGAGCGATCCAAGCAGACAAGGTTTCTTTTATTTGCCTTTCATCGCTTAATGTTGCTGTAAAGGTAGAAGAAGCAGAGTCAGTGAATTGACGTGATCAACTACAATGCCTAGAAGGTGCTGTGTGAGGGACTGTCCCGGTATTTCAGCAACTGAAGAAGAGATCACACTGAACGCATTTCCGAGAGACATACATCGGCCGCATGTGCACCTAGTAAACAAGTTCTACTCATGTTCTAGACAAAACACGTACTTTATGCTCGACGTTTACTTGTACTTGGTACACTCACCAGTTCGTATTCTTTAGACGGCAGAAATCTTCAGCCTGGAGAGTATCCGATGATTCAACGACCTCGGTGTCTGTACCTTCAGCAATGCGATCGGGCGTGTCGAATGCTAGCAATCCTAATTTCTGCGAGCGTTCTAAAATTATTTTTTTTTCAAAACTTGATAGCTTGTTTTGCGCCCAGTACAGCCCTGTATCATCGGACTGACGGCATGCACTCGTACACTGGCTTGTACTCGCAACGCTTTCATCATTGACCTCCATCACGTCGATCCACTGACTCTTCGTCCTCAACTTTTACAGCACGCAAACTAACCAACGGTGCAGCGATAAAGAGCTAGTGGAACTGAAACTTCGTTTTCTACGATCGCTCGTACAAAGAGCAGAATAAAAAGAAATAAAAAAAAAGTCTTAGGCACGGTCGCGGAGAGCACGAGCAGTGAAACTCAAGTACAGTGACTCAAGTGACTTCCGGCGAACCCACTTTAAGTGACGGAGGTCGATGCCTCCCTTCTGACCGCCCTGACACCTTGCGGTACACTGTTACGTCACAGTGCACGGCGGGAACTTTGAATTGGGCCTCGTATTTCTATTTTTTATAAAAGAACTACGCAACTCTATAGTGAAAAAAAATTTTTTTTGTGGTGTCCTGATATGCCATTTCAACGCCTAGCAAAAAAAAAATTTTTTTTTTCGCGTGTCAGAGGCTTTAAGTACATGTCATGAATACCTCGAACAACATTCTGTGGCAGTAAATAAGCTATGCGCGCCCATCTGCTCGTGTACCTTGAGCGCCGATTAAAGCTGTGCACGCACGCTCCAATCTCTATGGCACACCAGCTCGGAGCACGTGGAGCGAAAGCTCGCGCTGCAGAACCCAGGATCCTGGGTTCAATTCCCACCCCTGCCCATTTCGAGCTGGATGAGCATCGTACCGGCGTGCGGTCGTGTATCACTACTGCGTGGTGCACGTTAAAGACCCCAGGTTAGTGGTTGTACCGCACTGGCTAAATTGCTCATCTACAGCTGAGACACCAGACGCCCACTGAGGCAGACTAACTTCCGGCTGTATAAACATACACACAACAATTTGCTTTGCCCCACCCCTGCCCGTTTCGATCTGGATGAGCATCGTACCGGCGTGCGGCTGTGTATCACTACTGCGTGGTGCACGTTAAAGACCCCAGGCTAACGGTTGTACTGCACTGGCTAAATTGCTTATCTACAGTGAGTGACTCGCAACTTTAAAATGGCTGACCAACTACACGCTGTATAAATAACCACACAACCCCCAATTATTATAATTAAGGCGAAAGCCTTATATGTCTGATCGTTCAGTCGACCTTCAGAAAACACGTGGGCGACACGTAAGGTATTAATGAAACAGCTCCAAAAGTGCGTCGTCAGACAGCGAGCTGTCTTCGGAGGTTCGCCTATATGCCCGGGACCACAGCGGACGCCACGATCTGAGTTAGTTAGCCAATGAAACGGCGCCAAAAGTGCGTCATCAGAGAGAGCGCTGTCTTCGGAGGTTCGCTTACTCGTTTACGTGAACACTCAGGCGAATTAGAGGCAATGAAATTGAGAACGACTATAAAGCGAACTAAGAGGAGCCAAAGTGAATTAAGTAAATCGTGTGTCTGTCTTTAATGCATCGGCGCTTGGGCTTTCTCCTTCAAGTCGTCTTAGGGATGACATAAGAGACCCTGTGAATTTTATATAGCAAATATATAATTGAAGGTCTGCGTGCCATATACAGTTACACGATTTTCGAGTGGTCACGTGGAACCTGGAAGGTTTCATGTTTTCTTCGGTGCCTTCAACATACACGATTTTACCTGGGTTCGCCTGGAGTTAACTCGTAAAAAAACCTTGATAAAGTCGTTAAAGATTTTGTTTGTGCTGACACGGCTGCAGTTTTTAGTGTTTAATGAAGGTTGTCCAGAGGGTGACGCAGCACTTAAAGTTGAGATGTCATTAGAGGGGACACCCACTGGCCCATATCTGCATGCGGATTTTCTAAGTTGTAAATAACTCTCTCTTACAAACATAAAACGAATTGAACACGTTTTTCATTTGTATCCACGTTTATTTGTAGCATATTTATAGCCTTATTTAAGTCTTGTTCTATACGCAGACGCTTAGGGTTACGTTGAAATTTATATGCCCTGTGCTCTGACTAATCTCCTCCGACAAGCTTTCTCGAATGTCAGTCATGCGCATCGATCACGCACTCGCGCGAAGAGTTTTTGACTGGGACTTTTATAGTCTCTACTTCACGAAGTCTAACACGCACGGCTCGTATACGCATTTGTTTCTATGTTAAACATATGATCAAGGTTTCGTGCCCGCTCCCTTTCAGGGCGCCGCCTCGGTGGCTCTGAGGCAAAGCGCCGCCTACGTATTTCCAAGTGGCGGGTTCGAATCTCGGCCGAGGTGCCAACAATCTGACGGACGCTTATTGCGGAGAAGACTCCCTGTAACCGAGATTCCAGTCTCATTTCAAAAGATCCCCAGGTGGTTGAAATTACTCGTCAGTCTTTCGCTGTGGCTCGCCAATTGCATTTTATTGGTTTGGTGCACGTAACACCCCCAAATTTGTCTTTTCTCGGGTGCGAGGGAAGGAAATAATAACTGTTTGTGCGTTTAATATACGGGGTGTCACGAATCGAGTTGCTCGCTCTAGTATCTGCCGGAAAAATCGACTCCTGCGCTTGACGAGCTCGAACTTCCACCGAAGGCGTGCGTTTAGAGTTGCATTGTACGTTCTGAATTTTCAAATGCGTAGCTGCCTTACTGTGATAAATTAGACCAACTCTTGACATCTTCGACATCTTCAACGGGGGACGCAGATAACCACCGAGGGTGCTTGAGGCGCCATCTTCCGATAGACGCAGCAAGCAGATTACGGCACTCGGTCGAGAGCCGACGATGGCAGCACAAGCCACAAGCCTCGCGGTGATAATGTTGGGTCAAACTGCGCCGAAGTGTATAGCCTGCTAAGCCCTGCCGCTACATTTTGCCGAGATGTGAGGAAATTGCGTCAATATTACGCCAAAACTCAATTCCCCTTTACTAATACTGAATCCACAATGGGAAGTCTTCGTAAATCGTCCCGATACCTCGTATAAAGAAACCCGATAACAGAGTTTTACTAGATCGTTCCCGTGACTCCGATAGCAATACCCGATGCTCCGCCGCCGCCTTAGCGTATGCATCGCACCGTTATAGTTTTAGCAGATCGTTCCGATACTTCCGATAACAGGGAGTTTAAGGAAACCGTGTTTGCACATCCGATACGGTACGATGGGCACTCCGGTACGCAGTGCGCATGCGCTACCGCAGAAGACTCGCATATGCGCAGTTTGTACCGGAGGGCCAATATCGTACCGTATCGGATGCGCAAACACGGTTCCCTTAAGCTCCCTGTTATCGGAGGTATCGGAACGATCTGCTAAAACTATAACGGTGCGATGCATACGCTATGGCGTCGGCGGAGCATCGGGTATCGTTATCGGAAGTAGCGGGACGATCTACTAAAACCCCACAACATAGCTCATGCCCCGCTATACGGCTGGATCGTTACGGTAAGCTTGTGCAGTTTTTTTTTTAACTTTCGATTATCGCTTTGAATAACCGACTATGTTCGACTTAATATCTGTATCAAACACACAGTACCCGAAGGTTTCGCCATATTTCTCATGTTCATGGTCTGTTCTGGCCGGCTAGTTCCGTTGAGTGCACTTATTCACTGCGCAATGGTGTAGTGCAGCGAAGCGACAACCGTGGTGTATGCAATGGCATCGCGGATTCTACGTATCTTGCTTTGCCACAGTACATCCGCGTTCTAAAGGGAAAAGCTCTCCTCTAGAGTGGGATGTTGCACGGGTTTTGTCAAATAAAAAGAAAAAAGGAAAATTGGTGCGTGCTAATGAGAACTCCACCTTGCAGTAAAAATTTCTAATTAAAACCGCGGCTGGTGTAGATATTACACAGCAATATCCTGGTTAATCTAGTTTTCTTTTTAATTCGAGATTTTATGGGTTGCAGTATAGATGTATTTCATGTCGAATCTCCTGCCTAATTATATCCTTCTAATTGCCTGCGATTCTCCGATGGCATTCAATAAAGGGAATTGAGATTAGCGATAGCAGTGGATGGATGCTTGGAGATAACCTTAGCGAGTTTGCCGGGATTTTTTTATGATTTAATAATGATTGGTCACATGCTGATTGTTACCTTGGAGCTCTCTCTCTCTCTCTCTCTCTATATATATATATATATATATATATATATAATGTCATGTTTCTTCATAACTAAATGACAGCATCTTTGTTTTGATTTAAATTAGGAATCGCGCACTTACTTTAGAACCCTTAGAACTTAAAGGAAACATTAATTTTGATGCCCAAATTTGTTCCATTTTGTTGCCGTCTATTTTACTTCTATACGCAACTATACAGCTAGTTTTTTTACCCCCCCCCCCCCATCCCCCCATTAAAGGAGCTGTGCAACAGTTTCAGTGCTTTGCTTAACTAGTGTGGGAGTTGGTATCTCCACCTTTCTGAAGTAAAGAACAAAAAACCGCTTTTGCCTGCATGTCCTAGTTTTTATTTTAAAAGTGGACAAAGATTGAGGTTTTCGGCGCCTCTCAACTCCTTCACTAGCTTCCGAGTCACGTGCGCTGTTACGTCAATGGGGAAGGCGCGGGGTTCCGGTGAAGCTCTCTCTTTAGAGCCATCAGTGAGCAGCGAGAACTCATCCGCTCGCGACCGCGTGACCACGTGCTGGCGGGCGCAGCCAGAAAGGAGGAAAGTCTCATCCGGGTCCGGCCATACCCGTCCGGCCCTGTCCCCCCTCCCCCTCCGATTTCTGGCGGCTGTTCCGCTGCTGACGGTTTTGTGTACCTCGGATAGGTGGCGCCACTGAAACTCCGTATAATACAAGTTTTGTCTATGATACCAGGTTTTTGACGCATTTATATTTATGTTGAAACGACAAGATTTATAGAAAAGTTACCTTTTATCGAGCAGGTATTCCCACAACTTGCTGTCTTTCTTCAAGATTCCCCATTGACGTCATGCCGCGTGTTTTTCATGGCCGCCACTCGCGGCTGCAGGTCGCGGAATATTCAAATTTTTGCCTCGCGATTATGCGGTGGAATCGCAACATTTCGAAGGAAGGAGGTGTGTTTTCTGTCCTTTGTGACAAGGTGAACAATGTCAAAAGTAGAAAACTCCATTCTTTCAACGTTAAAATTGTTGCACAGCTCCTTTAAAAACAAGTTCCGTATATTTCCGCGTGCGCAGCTAGCCAAGTCGGCAGCGCGCTTGGCTCCCACGCAAACGGGCCGAGGTTCGATGCTTGGTAGCGGACGCACATTTTTGTTATTTCGGTAAATGCCGCGTTGCGGTAAATTCGAGAACCCTGTTGCTTGTTCGAGGTCCGGACGTTCTACGCGCCGAACCATCTACGCCGATTGTTCCAGAAGCCCACGCGTGCACAAAAGGGATTCCGCGTGACGAGCCGGAGTCAGTCTGGCCCCAGCGTTCGATCCTGCTGTTACGCCGCCATAGACGTTTGCGACGCTAGTCTTTTTCTATTTTGTTTTGAGCACAAGTTCGCCCCATTAAACGTTTCGTTCTCTTCACTCATTCCTTACCTCACCAATCATTATTCGTGACAATATGAACAGACCGGCAGTTCAGTGGATGCTAACATAAGGTTGCGCAGGAGTGGGAAGGCAAAGTGGACATTTTTTTTAAGAGTATTTGCAGTGGTGCGAATGAGAATGAAATGTATGTTTGTTATTTTTGCTGCTCCAAAAGTTTTTTTTGTTGCTTCAAATTCCAATCCAATCATATCACTGCACTCAGGTTGTCTGTGTCGGCGTCCACCGTTGGAAATGTCTGGTGTGTTGGCCTCACTTGTCAGAGAAAGGGAGCTATGCTTTGAAATTTCGCAACACTGAAATACTCCTTTGGGGATGCCCCAGTGACGAACTTGTACCCGCCACTACAATTACAGCCTCAAAAAGGTAATCGAAAAATTTTTCTAAAGTAATCGATCACTTCCCATGTTATTTTTCATTCAATTTTTTTTATTACGGTAGCATAATTCTTGGGGCCTCGCGCTCAGTTGTTCCGAAAAAAAGAAAAAAAAAGCCTTGGCCGTTTTTGGTTAGAGCTGAGTGAGGGACGCCAACACACCCAAACCCTCTCGAGAAAAAAAAAATAAAAAAAAGAGAGCGCTCTTTAAATACATTACTCACAAGAGGCTGGATAAGGTCATGCTTCATACAAGGACGTGTAGTGTCCGGTGTACCAAAATGAAATATGTACCCAGGAAACGGAGCATAGTGAAGTGGCCTACAAATCCTCGAGGTCCCGTGCATAGTGGTTTCGAAAAAGAAAAACAAATTTTTGACCTTTGCCCAGAGCTTAGCGACTCCAGCTCAGCACATCTAACCCCTCCCCTACCCCTCTCCACCTAAAAAAAAAAAATTGTAGTTGGTAATTTTGTAATCGATTACAGCAAAAAAGTAATCCTATTACAAGGATCGTTACTCCTTAAAGGAAGTAATTGAAGCGTCACAAAATGACAGTAAAATGTAATCTATTACTTGTAACGCGTTACGTACGAGTCTGCGGGCCAGTGAGCTCCGGTGCGCGCAGGCGCTGAATTTTCTGGTCGATGTGGAAGCTATTGCGCATGCGCAGAACGCGGTGCACTGTATAGGTGCAACGAGTATTGCATTGCACCTACAGTGCAAAGCAATTGTAGCTTTTTTCTTCTTTTTCTTTAAACATTAAAGTTGGCGCAGCAGTTAGCTGGCTGTCCCTTGCGACCCGGAGTGCAGAACACTCAACTTTCACTGCATTTGCGGTATCTGAGGCCATCCGGTCTTTTTTTCCTTTGTTTTCACACGAGTCATCGCCCTATGCATGCTCCCCCTAGAGCGACTGAATTAGCTGCGCTTATAGTATCAGCACGCTGTTACCCGACATTGTAGTGGGCGCCGCCATTTCGGCTCGTATGCAGAGCAGACGCAACTGCCGATCGTCATGATCTAAAAGTGCGACTTCCTCAGCATTAGTTTCGGTGTTGGGAAGCTCATGCAATATTGCTTTGCTCTGTCCCGAACTGTTTAAACATTTGTGGAGGACGGAGATACGTTTCCTGTGATTTCAGACAAAGCTTCAGATAACTGGCAACCATGACTTAAGCCACAATATGAACAAGTGTCGTTAAGGCCCGTTCACACTCTTGCGACCGAGTTCGACCGAGAGAGACCAGACCGGTTTTAAAGCCTCTTGCGATCTCTTAGGACCAGCTCGGCTGCAGCGGAGCTGGTCCTAAGAGATCGCAAGAGCTTAAACCGGTTTGGTCTCTCTCGGTCGAACTCGGTTTCAAGATGTGAACGGACACTTTACTCTGAAGTGCAGCTTGTTTAGTGGCACTAGATCCCCGTAAGCTTAGAGTGCGCGGGACTATGGGCGGGAGCTACCCTCTCGCCGCACCAGTCAGCCGCCTCTCCTTTTTCACATGACCCCCCTCTGGGCGCGGGCAATGGGCGGGAGCGTGGTCACGTGGCGAAAGATCGACGTATGACTGATTCAAGGAGCTTGTAGCTTCCGCCTCACTGTCAGCGTGGGGGTGAACCGAGTACGCGCGACTGTCAGCGTGGAGGTGAACCGAGCACACGCGACTGTCAGCGTGGAGATGGACCGAGCACACGCGACTGTCAGCGTGGAGGTGAACCGAGCACACGCGATAGTTCCACTTACGGTTACAATGGAACTGTGGTTTCAGCCACTGATCTCGCGTTCGAACCACCAGGTGGTTTGAAACCTGCATGAAAACCGGAGCCGTGCTCTAAAACTAGATCGAATTGCTTTGGATTCCAGTAGCCTCATCTCTGTTTCGATTCAGAGGAGCAAAAAGCCAAAACTGCAATCTTGACGGGATCAAAAATGTCTCCCAAATTTTACGTGCGTTCCAATTAAGTTTTCTTTGTGCATTGGAGCTATGTTTTCCCCGCAATGTGAGAAATATCCTACGATTCGGAACGCGTTGTGGGGATTTCAGTGGTCGTAGATATTGTGCTTTCGTGGGTTCTCTCAATTTTAATTGTGAGTGGGTACCTAGTTGCAAGGTGGAAAAAATGTTTTTTTAATAAAATAATTGTCTTTTTAATTTAAGTCAGATTTATTTGATTTAAATAAGATTTATTTTATTGAAGTCGGATTATCAATATTTAAATCGCAGCAGCTAATAAATTTGGTTCTTTATTACTTTACGCATTTTTGAACACGACAGGTTGATTGATCTGCGCATTCGATCTCTGAAAACAATGCGGATGAAATCATTTTTGTAAATGTGAAGTCCAGTTATTTATTTTTATTGATGCAAACCCCGCCATAGTAACGGAAATGCATGCTTAACTTTTTTAGCTTTTTTTTTTCATTGTGAAGAAAGCTTTTGCTTTATTTCGCGTCCCGGTTTCCTTGCAATGAGATTTTTTTCTTTTTATTTGTTGCTCCCTTTCTCTTTCTGTTTTATTATTATTATTATTATATTACGCAAATGAACCAAGTGAAAGGTAAGAAAGCTCTATCAACACTCCGAGTTACCCGGAACAGCACCGGTTTTTAATGTTTCTGCCTGTGAGAAATATTTCTTGCTTGATTATTCGATCTAATCTAAATACAAAACAGGTGCACATAGTATGCATCAAAGAATCGACAAACTGTAGATAAAAAAGAGAACAAATATATATACACACACACACATATTGGGGATTGTTTGTGCGGGAAATGTCCGATTTAAATCATGGAAAACTGGTGATTTAAATTACGATTTGAATAACTTAAATCATGATTTGAATCATCTTTAATTTTATTTTCCACCCTGCTTAGATGGCCTAGAGCTTCGGAATTGTTTCGGGTGTATTGGCAGCTCCAAATGGGGCTATAAAAAATAAAATAAATAAATAAACCGAATTTGAGTCGCAATATTTTTTTTTTCTGGGTAGCCCTCGTAGATTGTAACGAAGCAAATATTTTGGCGAGCATAAATGGCAACTGGGTGTCTCTTTTCAAGGTCACTAATGGCGTGACTTTTGATGATGTCCAGCAAGTTCCTAAGTGGAGCAAATTGCGTTCATTTTTACTAAAACGTTGCTCCCGCAAAATTAATTTAAGACGATTATCTGAAACGCTATATGCGCGTAGCTAAATTGTCCCCTTGGTATGCTACTATTAGGCATCAGTTATTCTTTCTGTGCCGTGCGCAGTTTTCGCAGGAAAAGTTTTGGTTGGCGTATATAACTGGAGACAGTTTAACGAGCGTGTTGACGTAGATACCGATGTAATGAAAGCTGAAAAGGGTCGAGGGACGAGGACAGCCCGTACAGCCTGTACATGTCTGTCAGCGGCCCTTTTTTTAGCTATCATTATGTTAGTATATCTGAAGTTGATTCTTTCCCCATACCTATGCACTTACGAAGGTTGACAGTCATCCGGCTGGCACGTGGTCGAAGTCGGGTTTTTTAATTTAATTTTATGAACCGGGAAAAAAGTACACTGAGCTCTTTTCTTTTTCTGCACTGCCATTTTTTTATATAGTTTTTTATTACACAAATTAAGCCGACTCGCCAGGTGTTTCCGGTCTCGCCTTTCTGCTGAATCGCGCGCACTCCTGTTGCAGTGAACGCTTTAATAAGCACTCTTTCGTCGAACCGACGAGCAGGGTCTTAGTTTTGTGTGCAAGGGACAGTATACATTTGCGCCCCGGAAGGGTTGAACAGAATGCTGTCCTGGATCACTGCTGGCTCCAGGGAACGTTGTTTGTGAGTTTTCCTTGATATAGTGCTTGGTGCGGGTTGATCTCCGGTTTAGAGTGAGGCGTTGGTGGCCGTATGTACCCCGAAAAATTCGCTGCGTTAACTTTCCTGTAAGGCGCTTGGTAGGGCCAAACGCCACAATGTTTTGGCTTTAAAAAAGCAAAAGAAAGTTGTATGCGCGTTGACGCTAAGCATGACTCGAGCACGTGAAACTTTATGCTCACTATAACAACAAAAACAACCTTTCTTCTTTTTTTTTTTTTTTTGAGGGGGGGGAGGTGGTTTATACCTATTTTTAGCCTGGTCATTCGCCGAGCATTCTCCGTAAATTGCGGATATCTGCTCTTTCAAGTGTTTTGCGGGAAGCTGTATGCGTCCCGGGGATAATCATTCGGACCGCTCATGCGGGTTTGCATATGGACCGGGCATCGAGGGGTCGGGTGTACAGTCGGGAGCAAAAGTTTGCGGGGCACGGGAGCGCGTGCCGAAATGCACCGCCGCGCCGTGCAACGGCGCGCCACAGCGATTAAAAAGCCGCGCTTTGCGCATGCGCGCCCTTAGTGCTGGCAGTCATATCTCTTTCGCTCGTTTCTGTCCGACTCACTCCTGATAACCGAAGTCGGCGCCAGGGGCGCGAGTTGCCGTTTCGCTGGCTGTCATGCCTCGCCTCTGCTTCAGCTGCCTCAGCAGCCGCGCTGGGTGACGAAGCGGCAAATTACCCCCCCCCCCCCCGCCGCGAGCTCCGTCACAAAGCGCGGCGGCTGAGGTCAGCTGAAGCAGACGCGCAGCAGCCAGTGAAGTGCTAACTCGCGCCCCTGGCGCCGACTCCAGTTATCAGAAGTGCGTCAGAAAGAAACGAGCGAAAGAGACATGATAGCGAGCTCGGAAGGCGCGCATGCGCAGACCGCGACTCCTTAGTGCGGCGGCGCGGCGTCGGACGGCGCGGCGATGCATTTCGGCACGCGCTCCCGTGCCCCGCAAACTTTTGCTCCCAACTGTACGTTAGCGATCCCGGGTGAAGTGAACAGTCAGTCGCACTCGCCCCTGTGCAGCTTAGAAGTTGTGTCATCAACGTCGATTGCTAATCAACCTCACGCCGGATAAATGTCCACGACGTGTGTACAACTTGCTTTTGTTCATAACCCCCACCATTTCTGCACCGGCCAGCTGCGAACTTGCGTCACTGATGTCTAGTGATGGGCCGAACTTTTGCAGAATTCGGCTCCGGAGTTTCGGGACTCGGCAAAGACAAAGTTTTGCCGAACTTTTCTAAATATTAGGCAAAGATTGGATGGATGGATGGATGCTAACGGCTGTACCCTTTATATCGGGCGCTAGCTTGCACCACCTAGCATAGTTGTACTTCCTTCAGTTCTCCCTAGATAATTTCCACCAGTCTTTCAATCTCCTCTTTGTTACTAAAATGCACTTATCATCCATTCTTCCATTCTCGTCTGCAAACCCCAGCGCTGCGACCGATTATTTGCAGAAATAATTTAGATACTTTGGCCTATAATATGTAATTTTCAAACTCGCTAATGCCATACGATATTGAGGTAGAAGGTGTGAAAGTTGGTGAATTTGTTTCAACTAATCGAAAGTTGTGAATTTTTTTTTAATTTATAAAGCACATAATAATTGCGTGGAGTTGACTTAAAGGAGCGGTGCAACGATATTCAATTGGAATGTTTTTCACTTTACACGAGTTCACTGGCACTAGTGGGACTCAAGGATACTCGCACGCAACGCCACTGGCCAAGAAACTCCTTTGTTACGGTGTAATTTCAAGGACAAAAGCGATCATTTTCATTTAATCTCTTTTTGCAAAATTTGATGACGTAACGTGGGGATCGCAGTACACCCAAGTGACGATATTTGAATGCGGTTCATAGATTGGACCCGAGCATTGCGCGGGCACTCGATTTGGGCTCGTGATAATTACAAGCTCGAGAAGCATTCGGGTAGTGGCCCGTGTCCAATCGCTGCAACGACGACAATAGCCGAGCCATAACAATGTCTGGAACCCAGCGCGTGTCCTGTGCTTTGCCAACCCCAGCGCGTGGCTATGATCAACATTGGCGGCATATAATCGGCTCCAGATCACGTGGACGCTTGTTCTGGCTGCGAGTTGAGGGAGTAAACGCTGCTCGTTTTTCTTTAATTTTTTTCTGGGCCTTCTTTTGCGTGGGGTGAAAAACGAACGCGTGTTTCATAGGTCATTAACGTCAGGGATCCGTTCTAAGCGGTATTTGCGCAAAGTACAAAAATTGTTGCATCGCTCCTTTAAACTTTTATGTGTTACACGAAACAGGAAACATTTTTGGCGTACCACTCTTCGCTTGCCCTCCACAGGACCGCAGAGTTGTCAACTAACGCAGTCCGCGGTGGAGGCAGGGCCGTCGCGCAATCTTAAAACATGTTTTTTTTTTTTACAGTGAAAGCGCGTTTACGAGACAAGAAGTTCAGTTTCGTGCGATTCATATGTGTGTACATCACATACCAAAAACAAAACAAATGTAAAGTGTTGAATGGACCTGCGGGTTCGATCTCGTGGAATCACCCACTACTATAATAGCCATGCTCCTGGCTGTCGTGACACATCCCCGAGTTCTACGAAGCGCTGTCAAAGACACAGGTGCGACATCGTAGCTTTGCGAAATACCTAGTTTCCACGAGCTTTCGAGCAATGATGGCATTTAAAGCCGCGCTCTTGGCCTCGTGCCTCCCGCAACACTGCGCAGCTGGTGCCTCATTTTCCGCCCGTTTTTGCTCGATTTTGGGGCGACCTTATGCTGGCGGTTTACTGTGTCCCAAATATCCTGACCACATCGGGGCAACGAGGTATTCCCGTTTCGGTGTATACATGTAACGTTAGTGTTTCTTCGCCCCCTCCCCCCCCCTAAAAAAAAAGAAGAAAAAAGAAAGAAAGATTTCTTTACATGTGTTGCCACTCGGCGGTTTTAATCAAATGAAACCGTACCGTGAATCTTCAGCAAAGTAAAGTATGCTCAACTTTCGGACAAAATGCGAGATATATTGCCCACGTACTCAAAACCATGAACAAAATCCATTTTACACACCGTGTGCTACTTTCGTGTAAATAGGGTGTTCACGATGGTTCCCGGTGCTGTGAGACGAGCCAGAAAACTGGGCGTCTGCACATCTCAAACTTTCATTTTACCCGCTGAAATTTCAAGGTTTAGCTCCTTACCCGTGAGAGATAGAACCAGCACATCTTACCAGGATCAACGGCGGACGTGTTCGTAGACGACCGAGTTAGCGATTGTTGTGACTTGTGGCGCCATCTCCCCATAGGTATACCGAGTAGACAGAGTGGGTCATGCACATACTATACACTGTACTTCCAGACTACCCATTACAAGCACCAAGTAGTTTTTTCTTTCAAAGCCAGTTGTTACTGCTTTCAAACCCGAGTGCTCGCAAGCCCGTCATGCGATCATAGCAAACGTGCAACGCGCACTTGCGTTAAGATAGTGGCGAAGCCCCCTGTCGAGACCTCGGAGTCACGAGAAAGAAGCATCGCCGGTCAAGGCTATGATGTCACCACCCTAACCTATTTTAGTCGTTTCGTAGTTTCGTCCTTCGCTTTGCGCTTGGCCCGCCGTCGCATCATATAGTCTACACTTACGAGTCAGGTCCTTAGGAACCTTTGTACCGAGGCGCCTTCTCGTCATACCGGCCGCGGCTACGGAAGGAGACACGAGGGTACCCTGGGCAGAGTTCGAACCGGTACAGCCCTCGGCCAAACGAGGTCTTTGCCTCAGAACCAAGAGGCTACAGTAGAGCTAGCACGCCAGATAAACTTTTAACTTGGCACAAGCTTGGTCTAATCCTAGGCCTAACCCAAGTCTACGGCTACGTTTACACGGATGCGACCGTATACGCGTCAGATTGAGAGGTGGACAATCACGCAACCCCGACCCTCCTTTCCCTTCCTTTCCTACCCAATCATAGGCGGCAAATCTCGATTCGATTCGCTACGGTCGTATCCATGTAAACTCGTACTATTACGCTTATGCTCCAAGGCGATAGTTAGTGCCAGAGTGGTTCGGCGTTTTTATGGCTTTTCTCTGACTCGCCACATAATTGCCGGTGTGCCAGACTTAAGTTGGAGATGCCACGCATAAACCGAAGAACCAGCGAGAATCTATAGGCCCAAAGTTGTCGCATGTAAACCGAACAACCACAAGTGAAGCTGTGGCTCTTGTTTGACGATGTATGGCCCAAAGATGCCAGGTGATAGTCAAACTGGCGGCAGTGAAGCTCAACTTTGGCACATGTTTGGCGAATTAGGGCCAGAATACCCGGGATCTTGCTAAAAATTAAAAAGTGTGAAGTTTAGTTCTACGTCGCCTTCGTGGGGCTTTTTTAAGGCCCTAAATTCTCAGACAAAAAACAAATTTCCGAATGATTCTGCTACCTGGGAGACTATGGTCAAACTCTGCAGCACCGCGTGAAACCAGCGACCTTGATGCCACTTGCACGAAATGCCAGGCAGGAGCACCAGGGCTTAAATTCTGGGGGGTCTCAGGGGGTCTCGGACCACCCACTGATTTTAACGGGTGGTCTGAGACCCCCCTCCACAGCCCCAGCATTAGTGAAATCAGAATCATATCTTGCAATAAAGTAGCTTGTTCTCAGGGATGTGACTTTTGGGGATTAGCAATTTGAGGGTTGCAGGTACAGTGTGGGCAGAGTCAGCAGTGGGCTTTATTTTATGTGCATCTAGTACATCTCGCCAGAACCCCCCCCCCTCCTCCCTCCCCACATTCTTGTAGGGACCCTCCTCAACTTACGGGAGACTTTAAGCGCTGAGGAGCACTCCCCCTTAATGGCACCTGCTACTAAACTGCGAACCCCTCGCAGATACGTGAAGCTAGGCAATCCCGATAAATCGGAGTATCCTTCAAGCCCAAGGACCATAGCTCTTCAACCCTTCCAAGGGGAGGAAGAGGAAAGGAACGAAAGAAATCGTGGACTCGCTGCGGTGATACATCCACGAAGCGCACATCCAGCAACTCTTCTAACCCACAGCCCCTGATACCTTCCCTTTCCTCGTTGATTCCAGATGACTAGAGTAAAAGCGTACTCTCAGGGACACAATAAACATGTTTTACTCGTGTCCAAATAGCGCAACTGCCTCTAAATTTAGTTCGTTCTCCGTGCACTGTGCGCGTTTTGGAGATGGGCGAGATGGGCGTTCGAGTGTTTTGGGGCGCACCGCAGCTGCCGGGAGGATGTGGAGCGAGAGCTGGCCTGTTCAGTGTAGTCAAGAGTCGAGGAATCTTGGTTTGAACCCCTTCCCCTCTCCCTTTTCCCTACTTCCCATTTTGGTCTGAATGAGCATCACGTAAGCTCGTATGTTGTATCGCTACATAAGACCGGCGCTGAGTACACCACGGATTGTTTCAACACCGGCGCACTTAGGACGTGTGCCCGACGAAAATGGCTCCCTGTCCGGTGCCCCGCTCGTCTCATTGGGCGTAGCTCGGCCACTGTACGGGCATTCATCCGGCTGCCAGCGAAACGTTGGCACTTGGTATACAGCGTTCAAAGGCACTCTTGTTCACATGCACTAACTTTGGTTGGTCGCACTTTTGTGGAGCCGCGTGTAAAGGGCTGACATTCGCATTTTATTCGTTTTTTTAGGCTCATATCCGACAACACATCGGCAACTTGCCGGAAAGGCTGGTGTCGCTGGTGAGTTTTCTGTACTCCGAGAGCCGAAAACCGCGTTATTGTACGGTCGTGTACACCGGGGAAAGTGTCAACGCGCAATCTACTAAGGAACTCTGACACACGTACCTCGTCCCTGGAATGTTCCTCTGGGCCGCGTCGTGCTACACCATGCTACACGTTTCCCGCTTGCCGACCGGGTCGGAGATTGTGCGGACGTTGCCGGATGTCCTCCGGACGGAGCCTCCTTGTTTACGCCGAGCGAAGGCAGCGGTCGCCACAGGTTCCGTCGAAGAGCGAGAGCCCCGTGAAATCTCGATGTTCTTTCGATTGGGCCAGTATGCGTGCGTCCCGATAACTAGATGACGAGCTCCATTATCGGTCCGTCGCCCCGGCAGCATTGTCATTTCCCGCCGGCGCACAAATCTTAGCGGCAGCAGCTCCTCGGGCGTCCCCAGCACGATACGGGTCTGCGGGGAGAGGGGAGTCCTGGTTAGTCCGGGGGCCATCTTTGCGGCGTGAGGTCCGTGCTTGTTTTGTGTAGCCGGGACACGCAGTTAATCGCGCCATGAGCGAGAAGTCCAAATTGTTGAAGCGGAGATCGTCCAACGGCTACGGTGCTGTGAGCTCCAAGAACGTCCCGGATGATCTGCTACCGGTCTCGAGGTACGGTGTGCTGTGGCGGTGGGCCTATTTCGTCGACCACCACGCCAGCTCCAAAGTTACTGCTCCTCCCCCTTCTCTCTCTTTCGTCGGTTGGCGGAAGTCGATGCGTGTCTGTCGGTTCGATGTTGGACAGCTAAAACGTCTTTTCTTGAGATACGGCGGTGCTTGAGATGTTCTTATCGGTTGTGGAATTGTGGTGTCTTAGATGCCTTCTTGGCATCGTTGCTGTCTTCGGGACGAGTGTTTTGGAAGCGGTGTCCTTGCATCGAGGGGGGGTCCGAAAACTGGAGGGCGCCCTTTTATTTGACGACATTACGAAGGAAACAGAGTTTGGGAGACCGTTGAATCTCGCGTGCAGCATGTCTTTTGTAGTGCAGTGGTTTAGTGGTTCCTCGTCAACGTGACACTGTATCTTATCTGTCTACCAAATATACAAACGGTTCGTGTTGTTTTATTTACATTTAGATTGCGGTTCCGATTAGTTCGACTTGTGTATATGCTTGTGCGTATTCTGTTTGCAAAAAATAGTTCGCCTTTTTTTTTGTACGAATTATTCTTTATTGTTATCGGGTTCTGGTATACTCTGGAAAACTCGATGACCGTGCTCTAACGCACTCAAAAGTTCCTCCCCCAACTAGGTAGTTTTTATCGTTGTAGTTAAGCCTACGTTCTTTTTTCCTGGGTTATCGCGGTGATGGCTTGGTTATCTTGCTGGTTTGCGACAACGGCTGGGCACTTGCCCAATACCTCGTCGCGTTCGGGATTGATCTGTGACACCAAGAGAAATTAACAGCGCCTGCGTTGCTGAATTTAACCGCAACTCGGTTTATTTTTTTTTGTTTTTTTTTAATTTCCCTTGGTTTCTGTTTTTGCCGTCGTGTCTGCGTTTTTTTTTTCTTCTGGTTTATTTCAGAGATTACTTTAAAGCGCCACACCTGGCTAAAAAGTAATTTGATGGAAGCTCTTTGTGTAGTTGCTCCATGGGCTGTAGCGCTCATGTCAAGCGCACGTGTCGCCGATTGATTTGCTTCCACGCTTATGACCTTGTTCAAAAGGACCTCGTCGCCTCGTGAGGTTGCCGCAGTATCTTGG
Source organism: Ixodes ricinus (assembly GCA_037355805.1). Classification (NCBI taxonomy): domain Eukaryota; kingdom Metazoa; phylum Arthropoda; class Arachnida; order Ixodida; family Ixodidae; genus Ixodes; species Ixodes ricinus. The sequence continues at coordinate 65,902 of JAZHYW010033757.1, read as the reverse complement.
AATGTTCGTCCATCCGAGCATATTATTACGCCATCTTTTAATCAATCGTGGTTTTGCCAATCTTCGGTCGTAGAACGCTTTGCCTGCAGAAAGATACATTTATGGGCAGAAAACCTGCATAAGGGACACCTCAAACCGATCTGATAATGCAAAGAGAGAATATAATATAGTAAGGGTGCAGGCGAGCTGGTAAGTGTTAACCATGTTATAATAACCTGAGACTGGGGCAGAAGTGCCCCAGTCTCAGGGTATTCAACATGGCAAAGAGAGCCCGGTGCGATGTGGTTTCGCCTTTGTGCTGATGAGGGGAGATGATTCGGTGCTATTCGCTCCTACATTGTAAAGTCGTTCAGTTTCCTGCAGAACGCGAAGACAGCCAAGAGATCCCTTTCGAAAGACTGCCCTCTGTTCGTAGCTGTGGAGTCCCTGTACAATGGCGAACTAAAACCTTAACGTCACGGCACAGTTTGTTGGGTTGGATTAGAAGGCAAAAGCACGCCCACAGAAAAAGCTGGTGAGCTAGGTGACGTTGCACTTTGGATGCTGTTTGATGGGCTCGGCTGCTAGCGTAAACCGCGCTCCACCATTCGCCATCTCATGGAATGATTTGCACGTTCCACGATGTCAGTTGTTCCGCCATTGTACGGCGGTTTTGACCTTCTAATAATCGGCACGTGAGTTTCGACCACCGCAAAAAAAGAAGCGAAGCGCGCAGGGACAATGGGTTAATGGGATCAATGAAACGACATGCTCATTAACCATGTGCACATCTTTTTTTAATTCTTTTTGCAACAATTTGAATCTTTTGTTCTAGGTCTGCATGCACTTTTTTTCTGTTAACGGTTGGTGGTTGTGGTCGAGGATAATTCCGCTTGCGGTAGGCCCTCGAGGGAGTTGCACCGAGGGCACTTTTTTTTTTATTATATTAGAAATGTGAGTGAGCGAAAGAAAGGGTAGTTTGTCCGTTATCTTCCCATTGTTTTCGTGTGATGGTGGTGGCATGCACCGTTCACCCGTGTCGCTGTAGCCAACGCTTATCGAAGTGACTCCCAGATAGACGGTATCCTCGGGGAGGTATACCGTCTATCAGTGAATTGTGGCGAATCAAAATTGTGGCCTTTCTTTTTTTCTTTTCTGGTTTCTCTCGTTTGATGTCTACGTTGTTTCTTGGTGGCGTCGTTAGACTCACCGCTCTGTAACTGCTGTGGTGAGAGTCCTACCATTTTGCTTATCTTGCGGTCCTGCTTTGGCTTAGATCCCAAAAGTCTCATTTTGTTTCCTGAATTTTTTTTTCGGCACCAGGTTTTACCATTTTTTGCTTAGGTTTCCTGTACGAAGAGTCCCCTGGTCCCATTCGACCTTGTCAGCTACTTCATATCGAGCGCCGACTTTCTACTCCCCCAACGTATATTTTTACGTGCCTCAATAAAGCACGTATGTAAAAAAAAAAGATTATGAAAAAAAGATTATGAAAAAAAAGAGAAGATGTAGGCAATATTTAGGTCGTCGAGTTTCATTTTGAGTGTGTTGCTGTGCTTCTGTTTCGTTCTTGTATTTCGGGATGGGGTTTCCAAATGCACATTTCGAACCGTTCTTCACTGAAACTGTCTCACGACATAAATATTGCACTTATTCACTTTCGTGTGAATTTTATTTTGTACGTGTAACAATCCGTATATTCTAATATATATATATTTTTTCAATTGAGGGTTTTATATGCAATTCGAAAACACGTCTTTTGTCATGTCGTTTCTTTTCTTTTATTTTTTTTGTTGTTTTTTGGGAGAGTTTATTTTGCGCAGAGGTTCTTATTCAGAGCGCCTCACACACACACACACGCACGCACGCACACGCGCGCACACACACACACACACACACATACACACACACATATCACACACATCACACATACACACACATACACACACTACATATACACACACATACACACACATATATAATACTTACCAATTTGTAGAGTACTTCCAGAATCCAAACGTACATTGCTTCTTACGCTTAGTAGTTTTGTCTGGACCGGTATATGGCCTTCGTTGGCTATTGCACCAGAACACTTGCGATCATCTTCGCCATTCTTGGTGGCTATAAGTGCAGAAGGTGCGGTAGAAAATTGTATTTTTGACCATCATTGATCTCACCTACTTTGTCTCGAGAAGAGGGAAAATATTGCCCATCTGCCGATCTGATTTATGCGGGAAATTAAGGTACAGTCTTAATTAAAAGTAACTTCCGCGTTGAAAAGTAAGAGCCAACAAGCCCATGGATACTCGAGAGGATGACGCTCTCGGGTATTGGCGGCGTGTGCGAACTACAGGGGGCGCTTCTCTAGCTATCATCATCATCGTTTTTGACGTCACGGGTAGGACTGACTGGGAGCGACCGCGCAGATCTTGGATCCCTCGGCTCGTCAGCTCGCTTCATGCGCTGCTTGGGTAACGCGCGGCAAAGCCTGTTTCACGCGTCCTGTTTATTTGGTGAAGTGCTCTTTGTTGTAGGACATTTTACCATGGCTTGAAACGGTGGCTCGCATAGTTGCGCTAACAAACACTTTTGGCACTGAAGTGTCGAAGCGCTCGGATAGTGGTGTGCTAGCTGTTCTCTACCCCGGTACAAAAAGCTAGAATGATAAAAATAGAATATCCAGCGCTTTACTCCACTACAACATCTACCATGGTGGATAGGGTGTAATTTTTTAATCGTTATTCGGACAAACTAAAACTGAGAATGTCTCATCAAATTAAAAATAGGAAAGCGAAATTCAAGAACCTCTCGCGTGTGTAGTGAACACTTCAGTGAAAGCGACTCCGCGTATCCTGTTGGTTCCAATGTGTTTCGTGAGAGCTGGCCTCTTATTAGTTCCAAGTTGATTCCTTTTTAAATTTTGTAAACAAGTAAGCAAGTATTTCCGCAAAACAACTGGCAGGAAAAAGGGGTGGCTGCCTTCCGGAGTCGTTTCAATTACATCCCTGCATATTCACCCGGTCAGCGAAACGTGCGAGGCCCGCTTGCGATCAAGGTATGTTAAATCCAAAAGTCGGTGACACTTTTCAGCGTCCCAAAAAATGAGCTATTCACCTGCTATGAATTACTACCGTTGGTATGTTTAATATGGCGGACCCAAATGCTGATAATGCGTGATGCGCTCTTCAGCAAGCGATTTTAAATTTGTAAACAGTTATTAGCAAAAATGGATAGAACAAATTAATCAATCGCCTGAATTTTCCGGGCCACGTCCGACAATTTAAGAATTTATGAAAATGAGGGCTTTTATTTCGTGTAGAATTCGCGATGTGACACACCTCTCTGCCACGTATTTCGGAGCTAGGCGTCAGTTGCTGAAGAGCATTTGCTCGTCAGCAATGGTCGAGTCATACATGGATAGAAGCGTCGGTGTGGCAAGCTCAGTGTAGCTAAAACAAGTGTAGCGCACTTTGCAACTCAACTGTGCGCGCGTGCACAGCTAAGACAGCACGTCATTTAGTCCAGTGAATGCAAAACCTTTTTCAACAACAGCCTCCACAGATCCGAAAAAAAAAAAGAATTAGAGAGGCTGTGAATAGCCCTGATGACGCCACCCAAGCTGTAATGTGGAGCTCCAGGGTTGTTTTTGAACATTTTAGAATATTTTAATATAAAAAGTAACTTTGATGCGCTGTTATTCATTAAAAAGATCACTAACAAAAACGTCATACACGTTTAATAAATAAACCCTTTTTATTCGGCATAGATGCGAACTAACATAGCCACTCCATGCTTTGACATAGCGCGTCGTCTGCTCGCTTCCTACCAGAGCCGTCACAGGAAAGTGCCCGCGAGGTGGCGCCACCAAAACATCTCGTCGCCAATATTGTGCAACAAGGTTTACGAATCGCGGCGTGTACATGCAGTCAATGTTCGACCCGGGAATTTGGTTGTTTTTTTTTTCTTTTTCGTGTGTGTTTAAAGACGCGGTGCAACGATTTTCGTACTTTGCGCAAGTACCGCTTAGAATGAATCCCTGGCGTTGTAGCCTAAAAAACACTCTTTTTTTTTTGTTCAATGGTATATGCTGAAAAACAAATTGATGAAAAAGGAGCAGCGTTGATTACCCCCTCAACTCTCAGTCAGAACAAGCAGCCACATGACCTAGAGCCGATTCCATGCCGCCGATGTTTATCATAGCCTCTCGCTGGGGTTATCAAAGCGCCGGACAGGCGCCGGACACGCGCCGAGTTCCTGACATCGCGAGGGTTCGGCTATTGTCGTCGTGGCAGCGATCGGACACGATGCACTACCCGAATGCTTGTCGAGCTATTCATCACCAGGGGTTCAAACCGATTGCTCACGCAATGCCTGGTGTGTGTATATTTATTCTTGCACCACTGGTATACGCACCCAGCGGTGTAAGTGTATCAATTTTGTTTCTGTGTGTATTGTTATATTTTGTTTAGCTGGCCACTTGCACTAGTAATAAACCAACTTTTTTCCGATTAAAACCCGCTGAAAGAAAACGCGCTCACTTCCATTCCTAAAAATACACCGCAAGAAGGAAGTTCCTTGGTTAATGACGGGTCAAAAACGAAGTGGAAGCTCCTCCCACCTCTTTCCACTTCAGTAGAGCGAAAGTGTGCGATCTCCTAAGCTCAACACGCGCATGTTCGTCGCATGGAAAAGCGAGCAAATCACGCGCCATACGCACGAGCACTGAAAATAAAACCGTTGCAGGAGCCTTTTTTTTTTAAGTGGTTTATACTTTGATATAAACTCGTGTAAAGTGAAACGAGGAAAAATCATTTGAATATTGCTGTACCGTTATGTTATGTAAAGCGATTCCAGCTCATATATTAGGTGAACGTGCAGTCAGAGCATGACGGAAGACAAGGAGCGCGTTTTGGGGAGGCAGGGAATCCGAAAGAGATGCCATCCTCCGAGGGGCCGTCCGACTGGAGGAGGGGAGGGGAAGGAAACGCGAGGTTGCCCGGTACGTCAGAAACCAGCTAGATGATTTTGTTTCCTGTTTTGAGTAGTACCGTTTACTGCTACGCAGAAAATTGCCTCCGTTTCCGGAACCGTTCCCAGAGACTGCGCGCAGCTAGCGCAATTCTACGCTTCAGAAGCAAGGATATAGCCTAATAATGTTTTTGAAGCGTATATTTTACAGTCGGAAAGTACACGGGTGGATTTCTTTTCAACTCGGTCAACGGGTAATTATTTAATATCGATTTATGTATTATTTCTCAAGAGCCCTGTCAGGGCACATTCATTAAACAAAGAAAAAAAAATTGTTAAAAAAATGGCATGGAAATAACACTTCATGGACATTCGGCAGAAACATAATTGGCATGATTGGAATTTTGTTTGATCCGTTATTTCTTCTATTTTGGGGCATTGAGTTAGCCCGATGTGGTAGGCTGTAACGGGGAGCTGCGAAATTGTTTCGTACGACTGTTTGGCAGGCCAAGTTTGTGGGAACGATCGTGTCTGAGGAAAATGTGATGACCGGAGAGCAGTGGCGGTCCCAGACACTGGTTTTAGGGGGGCGAAATTGCTGCTTAAACAACAAAAAAACAGACATCACACTTTTTTGTGAATAAAGGTTTTTTTTTTTTTTTTGTTAGTCCCACTGTTTGCAAGTCGGAAATGCGCAACATGTAAACCTTTGCTCGCAATATAGGCTGTAAAACAAAAAAATATTAACTGTAAAATAAAAAAAATATATAAAAAGCGATCGATCTGGGGGGGGGGGCGGTCGCCCTCTGCCCCCCCCCCCCCCCCCCCCCCCTTAGGACCGCCACCGCCGGAGAGTAATACTTTGAGGGGAGACATTAGCACAATAAATTTTGTGAATGAACGCATGACGAGAAACGTTGCATTCTAATAACGGAAAAATTCCTTTTTCTTTTGTGCGGATATGGTCGTGTACGATGAATAGTCTAAGTATAAGGCGTCCCTCCCTGTTGCATATTTCATTTTTGTATGATTTGTGTGTGTGAGAGAGTGTGAGTGAGGGAGAGAGATTATAGTGGTGCGGAACCCATGGTGCGGAACCCACCAAACGATTAAAAAGCAAGGATTCAGGAATCACTGTTGCCATCTTTCTTTTTTTTTTTTTTTTGCGGGCGTCGCTAAATTGAGATTAGGATGTCACTAAACAGTCGCTAGATTAGCCAGGAAGTCGCTAAAATATTCGCTGAATTCCAAAAGCTTATTAAACCCTTTTGAAGTAAATGAACCTCAAATAATCATATCTCGGGTATTTTGAGACGTTAAACTTACACTGAAAAACAACTGGAACGGTTTTTAGTTGTAATGTTTTATTTGGGAAACGACTAGGCGGTAAGTACGAAAGTACGAGTAAGAAACGGGTACTTTTTAATTTTAACACGGAAATAATGACTGCTTTGTCTTCAAGAACAGTTCAACGGAACAGTCTAGAAAAGAAGAGTTCTTCCTTGATGGTGACTGCACTCAAGTCACCTAAATCTGCCGATGTCGACGGTTCGTTGCCAGCTTTGTAGGCTTCAGCTGTGCCAATTCGCCGAACAACTTCTTCTGGAAGTTCGTAGTCGAAACACGTCTTTGCGTGCCTTTTGAGGCCAGCTCTTATAGTCAGGATGACGTTTGGCGGAGAGCACGTGGGTATACGTGGGCGCGGGAGAGATGGTCTGCAGTGTTGACAGTGTTGACATTTTTTTTTAAGGCTGCGGTCCCACGGCAGCCATCTTGAACAAGGCGTTAGTTCAACCAATAGATGGCGACACGCACCCGTGGGGTGGCCGAAACATTGGTTCACGGTGGGATGGCTCGAGCACCATCACGTTCCCCTCGTGGCCTTGCTCGCGCCGCTGCCAGCTGTGCTCAGCTGGCTCAAGTAGCGTGGCCCAGCAAACGCATGTATGCGAAAATGTCAGGCTGGGTATAAATTGTTCTCTTATATAGAGAGATGCGGTTCGGCGGTTGTCACGGGCTTTCGCAATAAATTTTACCAAGAAGGAATCAATTGTTGATTGACGTGTCAATATTCTATCAATGAAAACTTCTTCTGCAGGAATGCACGCTCAGTAGACTCAATCTTCCAAGACCCCAGTGGAAGCGGACGTCAAGTAAACTGCTTCGCGATTTACGGTACTTACCTCACCACTATAATGATTACTGAAAAGTGATGTCACAAAATATTGTGTTTCACGGGATTCGGAAGATGTTGTAAAGGTTGTTACATTATAGTTCCCAGAAAACAAACGCCGTTGCAATATTTTCGGAAGTACCGACACACATAATGTTGTAAGTACAGCTTAGGAGGAGTATGATGAAAACCCTCCGAATAAATAGGAAGATGTTTATTTGCAATGAAGACGCTATGAATGAACGGCGTTGAGCGACGGCAAGTTAAGAGCGTTCGGGAATTTATAAGTTCACGTGATTGCTAACTATGGACATGCGGAGTTGCCGTGATGACCTGATATCGGACGACTCGTGGCAGACGAACAAGCAAGTTTCTTCTCAGCGAATGGTAAGCGTCCAGTGTCAAGCACAGAACGTGGCTACCGACGTTCTCGACGTTTCGAACACTTACCGCTTTCGACAAAAGTGCTGGCACCTGGGCTAACTTTGTGCAAAGACTCGAAGTCTTCCTCGAGTCCAGCGCCATCATGAACAGTAACTGAAAACGATCCACTATTCAGTCGGTGGGTGGCGAAACGTATCCGCATCTGCGGAGTCATGGTCGATGCGTACTCTAAGTGGTTGGAAGTTTACACGATGCCTGCCACGACGTCCAAACGCGTCATTGACGTTCTACGCTCTCTTTTCCCTACTTTTGCCCTACCAAAAATACTTTTCTCTGATAACGCGCCAAATCTTGCTTCAAATAAAATAAACAAGCTTTTGAAAAAGAAAAAAACCGGCATCAGGCATCACATTAGTGCACCATACCATCCTGCAACTAACGGGCAAGCAGAACAGATAGTGTGCGAAACGAAGAAAGCCCTCTTGAAGCTTACGGAAGAAGCAGTTCAGTGAAGAATCGCCAGGTTCTTGTTCCAGCAGCACGCGACGGTCTCATCTTACACGGTAAAAACACCGGCCGATGCAATGTTCGGCGGACGAAGAGCCAGAGCCCTCGATCTCATGATACTATGGTGTACGAACGAAGATTAAGAGATTCCCAGATCGGGAGTAATGCCTACTTATTCGGTCGGACAACTCGTCTACGTGAGGAATTTCAGCGGAAGTCGGGCCTTCCATGTAAAACTTGAGTAGAAAAGGCTCTATGTTGGTCGACCAGAAGGTGTCTTCCCTCTGAATACGATGGATATCAATGCCCTTGAGCGTAAATATTAACGAAATCACAAAACTTTCTTTTTGTATTGTGTAACTGCCCTTGTATTTGGTAGTAGAAGCTATGGTATTGATTTGGACCTTTCACACCAGGCTCCTTTTTCTTATTTTTCGCCTCATACTCCTTTGCGGTTTCAGTAGGCTTCAAGAATCTTTTGGAACGGGGACACTTTACGTCAATGAGGCCATTTGTTCCAAGTAGTCAATCAGGGAATGCTGCTAGAAATCCGTCCCTCATATTAACGAATAAGCCGCACTTCTGTACAGTGCAGTTTTCCTGTTCCACGTACAGTTGTAAAGCAGCATCCTCATTGATTCGACAATATTCTGTTGCGGGTGAAGAAAGGTCTTTGGGTACACGATACTTGAAACAAGTCTGGCACTGTACGTTGTGGTTCGATACCCACTAATGTCGTCGTCCTTATAGAGCTGCATCATTTAATCATTACCTAGTCACCTCCTATTGCTCTTCATCAACAATAAGTACAATAGGCTACCGCCATATTACAATACATGAATTAAAAAATTGAGTCGTTCAGTCCTTCAATATGTTTAATATTTATATAATGTTATTACGTTACATTACCTCGAGACGATCGACGTCCATCGTCGATCTTCAAATACTTATATAAGGGGGGGGGGGGGCGATCGGTTGCCGAGTGCATGTTTATACTCCGTTTCACCTTATGTTGTACCGCAGCGAAGGCTAGAAGCGCGAGCTCATAGCGTTGACAGCTGCCTTTAGTGCACGAGAGCTTGTGCCGCCGAGATGTGCCGTACAGCAAGGAGCTCGCGCTTGTAGCCTTTCCTGCGGTACACCATAAGGTGAAATAAGGTATAGCGCACACCAGCTCGGAGCACGTGGAGCGAAAGCTCGCGCTGCAGAACCCACCCCGCCCCTGCCCGTTTCGATGTGGAAGAGCATCATACCGGCGTGCGGTCGTGTATCACTACTGCGTGGTGCACGTTAAAGTCCCCAGGTTTGCGGTTGTACCGCACTGGCTAAATTGCTCATCTACACCTGAGACACCAGACGCCCACTAAGGCAGACTAACTTCCGGCTGTATAAACATACACACAACAATTTGCAATTAGACGCACAATCACAAAGAACACAGCGTGCCGCCTCTTTTCTTTGGACCGTCTTTTTTTAACCAGCGCAAGCTCGCGCGTTCTCTCTTTTGAGACGGTTAGAACTAACGTTGATTAGAACAGTCGCACATAAAACCTCTCACTATGTGTAGGTGGTTAAAACTAAATAAGCTATAATAATGGTGTATTATTCATATTTAGTTTCAGTTTCAGTCAGGGGAAAGGAGGTTCGCGGGAAGTAGGGCCAATAAATGAGCTGCGCTTAGAGTATCGGCACTCTCTTCCCCGACAGTGTTGTGGGCGCCGCCATTTTGGTGCTTGTGCAGAGCAGGCGCAACTGCCGATCGTCATGATTCAAAATTGCGACTTCCTCAGCATTAGATTCGGTGTTAGGAAGCTCATGTAATATTGCTTTGCTTTGTCGCAAACTGTTTAAAATGGAGGACGGAAAAGCGTTTCTTGTGACTTCAGATACAGCTTCAAATAACTGGCAACCATGATTTTAAGCCACAATATGGCCAAGTGTCGCTACTCTGAAGCGTAGCTTATTTAATGACACTATTCATGCCCTTGTTCAAGAAGCTTGTAATACCTGGAGGGGCCATGACGTGAGCCCCGTGGATTCCACAAGCCACTACCTTTTGACACCTGCCTCTTCCTCATTTTTCCCGCTAGTGCCAGTAAATTAGCTACGCTTCAGAGTAACGACACTTGGCCATATTGTGGCTTAAAATCATGGTTGCCAGTTATCTGAAGCTTTATCTAAAATCACAGGAAACGCTTTTCCGTCCTCCACGAATGTTTAAACCACCCGCGACAGAGCATAGCAATATTGTATCAGCTTCCTAGCATCGCATCTAATGCAGAGGAAGTCGCACTTTTGGATCATGACGATCGGCAGTTGTGTTTGCTCTGCACAAGACCCAAAATGGCGGCGCCCAAAACAATTTTGGGGAACGGAGTGCCGATGCTTTAAGCGCAGCTCTTTTAGTGACTCTAGGCATGAAGTGAACTCGGGTGTATTCTTTCCCTCTTCGTCTTTATCGTTTATTGATTTCAATTATATCGAATAATGAACAATTTATATCACGCTAAGCTTGTGTAATTATTTGTCTTAGATTTATTAACCTGACCAAGTACTTAAACCGTTCATTTATCGATAGTAAATCTTCAAATATATTTTCTAAATGTGAAGGTAAAACGACACGGAGATTGATGATGATACAGACGCCAACGCCGCCCTCGAAAATTTTTTGAACTTGGAAATCAACAGTTTTGTCTGCCATCCGCCAGGTAGCGCAACAAAACAACCAAACAGTTTTTAATTGTTTTTAAAATTAGCTAAGCTCTACAACTATCAAGAAACCTAAGCAAGATCATTGGGAAAATCTAATACATCGCAATGTATATCTATTCCATACAATAAATGTTATTAGATGCCAATAAATCTGTTTGATGTCCAAAAAAGATGTGCGTCAAAAACAGGTAAGTTTGAAGGGCTCCCGGAGCGTTATGACTTTGAAAATGAAAAAAAGCCACCGTCCACCTCTTGGGCAACTATTGTAGTTCTAAGTGTCATAAAAGATTTTACCATACTTTAATTATTTACTCAGCGGCATTTGAATTACCATGACTCGAAGCACAAAAAAGTGCTACGTTTGATATAGAATATCTAAACAAAAAATATTTACACAACATTAAATTTTTTTCTGCATATTACCAATTATAAGCACTACATCTGTAGCTAATTTCATTGCCCTAGCGCTTGTCATTAAAAACATATTTGTGCTGAAAAATGTCAATTTTAGGGCAATATTTGGAGAGCTGTAAAAAACAAAGTAGTGCAAATACCAAAAAAGTATACCGTTACGTTCTGCTCCGACATCATCTTAACAAAACTGCTACATTGGAACCTTGTTATCTTTAATGAATCGTTCATAAAACATGAACCAGCGGAGCAAGTGAGGGTCCCCGCCATCATATTCGCAACGCTTCAAATGCGCATGAACAGTATAAACCAATACATACATAATATCAAATGAAAGAGGATTGCATTGCCTTTCGAATGACATCAATCCCACAAAACAGTGTTTAAAAGGAGATGAGTAATGACCTGCCAAAAAGTACCTAAACTGCCACATTCAGTGGGACCGTGGCCTTAAGCGCGCTGATAAATTTAGCATATATCCAAAGCAAACTCGGCTAGAGAAGCAAAAGGGCTTAGCCCGCGAGCGTCTCTAAAATTGTTCAAAATAACAAGATTACGGTTAAAACACCAAAGTCGCTAAAAAAGTCACTAGCCGCTAAATTAAAAAAAATCCGTCGTTAAATGTATAGAAAATCGCTAAATCTAGCGACAAAATTGCTAAAATGGCAACACTGGCAGGAACCCCGAGACTGCAGGTAACGACACACACACACTCAAAAGTTTATACACCAGCTCGTTTGCGCCCTTACATTTATTTCATTAAAAGCAAGCAGTCGTGCTTCAGGAGATGCTAGAAAACAACTGTCCCCTGGTGAAACCCCAATGATCTACTTGGTTTGTTTACGATATAATCAGTATGGCCTTACCGATTAAGGCAATGAGAAAAATACCAGCTATCTGTATGTGTTTACTTTCTCGAGGGGCGCATCGTTAATTATGGAACCGTGAATTTTTTTATTGATGTCGACAGGCACGTATTTAAGGGGGTGGCCCATGCCCCCCCCCCCCCCCGAAATCTTCCATTTTGCTGGGACCTCCTCTCCCCCCTTCCCCTCATACAGCATTTTGTCATGGGCGGCCCCCCCCCCCCCCCCCCGCCGAAACAAAATCCTCGCTACGTGCCTGGATGTCGATGTGCATCCGGCACTTGCTCCGTAATGAGGCAATTGTTCAGGTCGCTCTGCACTGTCACTGTGTATTATTTTTTTCATATCTGCGATGTTTTTATACGACACAATCGTTCGCGTCAAGCTGAATCGAGGAAGATGTGCTCATGGTAAAATCATCGACAAAGCAATATATTTATGAATTTTTTGCAATTTTTCCTGGAAAGTATTTTATACTGCGCTTCCGGGAAAATGCTTAGTTTAGCTACTGAGTAGACATCCCCGTGAAGAAAGTTGTCTAAAGACCGTACATTCGTCAACATCACTACCTCTTTCCAACGTTCAATACGCTCACGTATGCGCTGCCTTTCGCGGGCGTTTTTGCGTAAAACTTGCGCCACTTGACGCGGTTGTTATCAGAAATGTACACGTTACTGAAATACAGTATATGAATACCGTTACTTGCTCAGAAAGTAACTAGTCGGCAGCGAAAGTTTGCGGGGTACGGGAGCGCCAGCCGAAATGACTGGCTGCGTTCTGACGGCGCGTTGCCACTCTCAAGCATCGCGCTTTGCGCATGCGCTCTTTCAAGTTCGCGGTCTTTTTTTCTTTTCTTTTCTCTTTTTTGTTCGTTTTTGTTTGAGATAACGGACTGGCGGAAGGTGTCGCGAAATGTCATCTGGGGTCACCCATCACGCTAGCTGAGGCAAACATATACGGCATGACGGCTGACAAAGCGGTACCTTGCGCTTGTCCGGGTTATCTCGTGCGCGTCGGACGGAAGCGAGTCAAAAAGACACGATTGCGAGCTAGAAATAAAAATTTTCTAGCATATAATTTTTTTTATTATTTGGGGGAAAAGGGGGGGGCGTATTTTGGACACATTTTTAAAATTTGCCTCAGCAGTAGTAGTCCAGCAATCTTCTGAAATATACCGACATCAACAGCGGCAAAATAGTTTCGTCAGTTTTTGCGGTAGTAGTATTACCTTAATTTCTTTTGTGTGTGTTTATGAGAGCTTTGTCAATTTAGCCTGTCTTTGACTACGCACGTGGCAATAGCAACGCTCCTTATCATACTAATTTCTGTATTCGGTTTACTGTAACGGTTATCTGTAGTAAAGTGGAGAGTTGAGCTAGTTGCTGAGGTGCATCGTATTAAAAACGGCGCTCAGGCAGTGAGGAAGAGAGCAGAGCGCTTCTGTCGCTCTTCAACTTGCAGCCACCGTTCGTCGATTATGATCGTATATTACACAAAAGTACGTGTATTGTGGTGCAGTAGCAGAATCTCAGTTGCATGTTATCTACACAAATCGCATAGTTTTCGTTGACTAAGGGCGTGGCAATGTATTAACCGGGAAATATGCGATAGATGACATAAAAAATTGACTTCATCACAGCAGACAACCACAAGCGCTCGTGTTACTTCCCGTTTTCTCTCTTTGCTCCGTCACCGCACAGTCTCTTTTTCCGCGTGTCATCATCCACTTGAACTATCGACGAAATGATGTGCGATATGATTACTGTGAGTTTTGACGTAGTGATTATTGTAAATTTTACCGTATGTTGCAGAAATTTGCATAATAGGCTCGTTAATAATAAAAATATTCTCTGTGATATTTTTTTCTTTCGACACTTACGCATTTTTTTTCTTTTTTATTACTACTGCGAGCACGAAAGGAAGCGCATTCTCGAAGCGCGAGTCTTGAGAGCGGCCGCGCGCCGCCAGAAGGCGCAACCATGTCATTCGTGCGCTAGGGAGGCTCCCTATCGTGGGCTGGCGCGCTCCCGTCACTCCGCTAGCGTTCGCTGCCGACTGTACGTTACTCGTATTACTGCGATTCAATAGGAGCGCGTTACATCAGCTTGAATGTAACGCGTTATTTCCTCGTTACTCTGAATGTGTCGTTTTTAATGCAGCGGCAGCCGCTTCCAACATTTGTCGTCGCTAACAATTCCTCGCTCTTGAGCGCGCTCATTCAGGCAGGAGGGAGTGTGGCTGTACTGACCTTTCCAAAACAGGGCTTCGGGTCGGTTCCATTTTTAGTGTTCGTACGTATGGCGCGTGATTTGCTCGCTTTCCGAAGCGATGAACAAGCGCGTGCTCGGCTGATGAGGTCGCACGTTGAGCTGATGACTTGTAAATGTTGGAATGGTGTATACACACAGGTTTTATGATTTATGTTGCGTTTTTTCGTCGTGCAAAAAACAGGCGCGAGCGGTGTTTCGGTACTTGTGTAGTCCACGTTGCTTTGCAGAAGTAACTAAATATCGTTACTTCATCAAAAGAATTACTAAAATAGGTTACTCGCCCCTTCTTTTTTAAAGTAACTAGGTCGTTATTTATTAAGGAAAAAAAAGGTGTACACGTAACGCGTTACGTACAAGTTTGGTTTTTATTGATTCGTATTCTGGGTGTCCATCGCATATACCATCTCCCCTCCCGCTGCACCACGATATTGTAGGCGCACAACTCGACAGTACATCATTAGGATTCCATGTTTTCGGAGTTTATTTTTTGTGAAATTCGAAGAATGTTTTCTTTTAGTTTTTTTTTTTTTGCCGAGTGTTTAAAGTTTTTTGAATCTCCTTTTTTTTCCTTCAGATTCCCAATTGTCCGTACTAGTCCGTGCTTCCAAATTTTCAAAATATAATATAAAATTTTATATCAACCGGCGGGCATACCCTGCCTAAGATATATAAGAACGCACGTGTACCACATGACATTTGCGAGTTTGCCATTAGTAATTCTAACTGACCCACGACGAAACTTGAAAAAGACGCGTTAAAATCACTGAACTCCTTTGACGTAGCCGTTGGAAAGCTTGTTTTCTTTTCATCCTATTCTACCGCTTCTCCCTGTTGTTGCGCGGGGTGGAGTGATGATAGAATCCTCCTATGAAATCTAAGAGTTCATAGCTTTCACGGTTATTGAATCACAACCCTACCTTCCTCTAAGAACTTCAATCTGGAAACCAAAGCAGTGTGAGTGGTGATTCAGAACTACGATGCATGGTTGACCTGGACGAACCCTCAGGGATAAACGGTGAACCTTAATTCTTTGAACAATACAAGGAGATTTGGAAGGAATCTGGGGAAGCCTCTCCTGATAACCGCTGAACCTGTGCTCTGACCAAACTACTTTGCAGAAAATTGCCTTTTTCTCTTTTTTTTCTTTTTGGCCATCGCAATGTCCAAGTTCTGAGTTTTTCGGATAAATCCTAATTACAAAAATCTTACCCACAAGTGTGTTTTTTTTTTTTTTTTACGGATTTTATCGGAAGTATTTGAAAACACGGTACCCTAATCTTAATCGAAACCCTGAGACGTTATTGTCCTATCTTTGCTGGAGGATTCACTTGAATCTTGTTCCATGCCTCTCTCTTAAAGGCCCGTTCACACTTTGCGACCGAGTCCGACCGAGAGACCAGACCGGTTTTGAAGTTCTTGCGATCTCTTAGTACCAGCTCGGCTACAGCGGAGCTGGTCCTAAGAGATCGCAAGAGGCTTAAAACCGGTCTGGTCTCTCTCGGTCGTACTCGGGCGCAAGAGTGTGAATGGGCCTTTAAACGTTTGAAGCGGGCAGTGTTCCTTGTCGGCTGTCGCTTGGAAACGTCCCGCGTCCAATTTGTAGCGCAGCTTGTCTGCCGAGTCTCTGCGGGTATTACGGGCGATTTCGTTTCATCGAACGAATGGGGATATTATACGTCATCGAACATTCGTTTCACCAGAGGCTGTTGTGGGCGGGCGTGCGGGTTGTTTATCTGCGCTTCGCGAGAGCTTTTTGTCTTTTTGTCTTGCGTGCGTCAACACAAAACGCTCGTCATCTGTTTGTTTAGAATGAAAGCGTGTCTGGATTTTCCGAAAATATTCTACAGTTGCTTGTCATTTCAGCTGTTAGCCTATTTTCCCCCCATCCACCGGCATGCATGTTTTCGAAAATTGGAACGAAGCTAAGTGATGACAGCAGGGTGCCTGCCTTGCGAAAGCATTTTACAACCAAGAAAAATTTAAAAACAACAAAGGGTAGCAAAAAAAAAATAGTGCGAATAAAAAATGTTTTTTGGTGGAGGACGCGAACCAGGTGCGGCTTTGTTTCTGGCTGTCAGCGCAACTTTTTTGTGCAACGTTGTCAAGGCTAGCGTAGTTTCCTCCGCAGCCCCGCACTGCGTGGCTGCGGCTTCCGCAACGTCGCGCTTGTGTAGCTTCGACAGCGTTACACGCTAGGGCCTAGGTATGCAACTCAGTGGAGGTAACGCAAAACACATCCACACGGCGTCGATTCTTGATCGGTATCCAAGCGTGCGAAGGTACAGAGACACAGCGCTTCGGCGTGCCAAGGAAGCTTTGAGCACGCCGCGAGACCGGCGAAACTTGCTTTCGACGAGTTGGGCCTTTTTCCTGCGGCTCTGCGCTTTCGTAAAAATGTCCACATGTTCTCAACGGCAAGTATCACGGCTCACACAGCATCTTAAAGAACGTCTTCGGCGAATGACGACGAACGAGTAGAAAACTTGTCTTTAGAACGCTGCCGCCGGCCTCTGCAACGCTGCAAGCAAGATGGCCGTCCGGTGGCCGCACTCGCGCTGGAGGTTGGGAGCTACTGGCCAATGGCGGCGGTTGGCGCCAAACGTATAAGTCAAAACCGCTAACTCGCCACTTTGTTGTCAAAGCTGCACACGCATGTATTAATGTACGCACATTTAGCGAATGTGCGTAGAGCGAATGTGCGTCGAAAAAATGACAAATCTCGCCCGGCGGCGTTCGTTCAGCGGCTTGTTTTCCGACGCGCGCAAAGCGAACGTGCCGCAGCGCGAAGTTCGTCGGTTGTTCGCCGCATGTTCGCTTTGTAACTTAGAAGTAACCTTCAACCACCCCTTGCGCATGCAGGTGGGCCATTCCTCGTGACTTGTGGTCATGAGGTTGAATCGGTCACGCGTGTACTCAAAATCAGATTTTTTTTCTTTTTTTCACAGGTTTAATTTGCGCATTTTAAATATCCTAGAAAACGCAAAATTTTAATCATGCTTGGCCTTTTTTTTTTTGTTAAAAACCTATTAAAACATCGCGTTACGCACGTTTTGTATGATATATTGTATATCAGAAAAGGGGCATGTCTCGATGTTTGGTCGCGTCCCTTTTTATTTCCGCGTGAGATGGCGATGAATGTCGAATGCCTGAAGATTCCAGAACCATTACGTGACTAAGTACACCCCCCCCCCCCCCCCATTTTCCCCAAACCTGGTAATTAGTCAATTTTTTCATAAAATTTGTCCTCTGGGCTTTTCTGTCTATGGGCATGACTGAGGAGTTGAACAATAACAAATCTGAATTTGTTTTCTTTCTGCATGACATGTTCTATTGACATGTTCTTTCAGGGAAGGGTGGTTGAAACCTGGAGAATGTCTACTTCTTTGTTATATATTTTGCACTTTTATATAGAGCAGTGGTTTTCAACCATTGATGTTTCGTGCACCCCTTGTGGATCGGCGGAGATGATGGAGGACCCTGTTCGTTGTGAGGGGAACGGAAAGGTATAGGTTAATTATGATAATGATTTAATAAATGGATATAACTAAGGGCTAGTGTGAAGTAGACTTCTCTCATTGGCATACACATAAGAAAGTCACCAGAAAACTAAAATTTTTCTTCTCAATCTAAAAAAAAAAAAAACTTGTTTTGCCGTGTTTGATTGAGGCAGGGTTCGCAGACCCCTGGAATGTCTTCGCGGACCCCCATTTGAGAACCACTGATATTGAAAAATGTATTAGATGCGGAGCATCTCTTGCTCGGGGCTATGTCCCGCGGCGTCGTAGTCCGCACTCGCACTACGCACGCGCAACTCTCCATCCCTCTCTCCAACAGCTGCGCGTTACTCTCTCCGCTCTCTCGCTCTCAGCTGGCAGCTGCGTGCACTGCGCGTTCGTTCGCTTCTACTCACACCGCGCGCGCACGCGCAACTCTCCTCCTCTAGTCTCCTCTCCTTCAAGTGTGAATATAAGCGTGTTGTATAAGCAGCGGTAGCGCGCGTTCCCCTGGAGGAGTGAAAGGAGGATAGTTTTGGGCGCGCGGGTCGCAGCGCCACGCCAGGGCTTTCCAGTGGGGTGGGCTTTCCCCGCAACTCTGCGGCTGTCGTCTGCTAGCGTTCCTCGGCCGGTCGCGTCCGCCGCAGCCCAAATCCGGCCGGCCAAAAGAAATCAGTCAAGAAGGGAATAAATTAATTACGATCCGCGATGCTCCGCATCACCCCATGGTTCCCCTCGGGAAGATGGTGTAATTTTTTTTTCTGAAGAGTGCCAGCATTCCTACTTTATAATAAAGAAGATGTGGCATTATATCGACAAGCTATGCAGTGAGTTTTACAATTGTACCTATAATCTGGTAAAGGCAGATATTTGCATCCACATTGTTGAGAGAGAAAACACGTCTAAACTGAAAATGTTGGCGTAGCAGATTGAGTGCCGGCCACTGTTGTGAAATTGGCTTCTGCAGTGGTTGTTCAGATCTGTTATGAAGTTGGAGCTGTCTTGGGTAGGCAAGGAAGTTTCAACTCGGCCACAAATACTGTTTCTGTGGCTGTTTTGCTGACAGTGAAACCACACCTGGAAGGTTACTTCTAAGTGTTTTTCTCTCTCTGGTAACAGGTGACAATTTGTCTCTGGGCACAGGCTTAGCATATTGCGAGGGATGGATCTCTCGTCTATCTAGCTGGTACATGCTAATGGCAGACCGGGTGGAACATAGGTTTCTGAAGCTCATCAGGTGCATATATCCAGACACAGATGTCATTGTATCTCTCTTGTTCTTTGTTTTTGCAGCACAAACTTCACCAAGAGGGATTGTATCATAGTATCCGTGGTGCTTATCTTGGCCATCGTTGTCATCGCAACCACACTTGCCCTCGGCCTCCCAGTCATCAATGAGAAGCGAGCGCGCTACTTCGACGTCAGTTTCTTCGTCTCTCCATCCGAGCTCAAGTCGTTTAGTTCTGCCGCCGTCATCGCAGATGCAGAGCCCTGTGCTGACGTAGGAAGGTTAGTGGACACTGCTGATGCTTTCTCTTGAAATTCTTCACTGAACTTCTGCTAAGGGTGGACTGACTTTTTTGTTTTTTCGTTTGACTGCTCGTGTTCAGTTTTTTTTTTTTGCTGGAGCAGAAATAATGGAGGGCTTTGCAAGAGGAGCCTGTCTTGATTTTCTTAACCTGCAACAGACTATGGTAAAAAAAATTCTGCACTAACGGCAATTGTCTGCTGAGACACCCCCAAGATATAAAAGTGGGAACCACGCTTCAAGTGTTTGCGACAATGTGGCACCATGACAATTTCACTGTTCCGGCCATCGATTACGTGTGCTAATTTCCTTTAGTGCTTACTGTATCCTTCTTGTGGCACTTAACCAGGGTGGCAGTCATCGTGTTACTTCAGCCTATCATCATAGTAGTCATGTCGTCATTTCTCTCTTACACTAAGTGTTTGTTTTATTGTGTTGAAAATTTAAATTTTATTGAATGTACAATCCTCAGATTCCTGAGGGAACACATATTCTATAAATTAGTAAAATGTTTTTATCAGGCAGTCATATTTTTCTGCTAGGATCTGCAATCTGTTCAAGAAAAACAACACAGCTGCCTGAAATTTGAGGCAATGGATTCAGTCTGACATATTGGCCCTACATTCTTTTCTCCATGCTTGGCAATAATTGTTTGTCTTTCAAATTATGTTATATCTATGGCATGTTTTTTTGTTCGTTTTTTATTTCCAGAAATATTTTAGGGAAAGGGGGCTCTGCTGTTGATGCTGCAGTTGCCTTGCTGTTTTGCGATGGTGCTGTCAATCCTCAGAGCATGGGACTGGGTGGTGGGATCTTTATTACAGTTTACACCAAGTAAGTTATAGTGGTCTTCTGTTTTCTACTTTGTTTAGTGTGTGTTTGTTCGGTGACTTGCGCAGCTGGTTCCGATACAGGATTGACACCTGCTTTCATTTCACGCTGCACGTTAGTGGCAAGCATTTAACTTTCACATCCCATTTTTTTTTTGTTCCATCGATCAAATAATTGTGACCTTTATCCTTGTGGTAAATTGTATGTGACAAAAAGCATTTGGGTGAATGCACCACGCCCCTACTTTGTCCTATCTGAGGGAATTATGGCAGCTGAAGTGCTTTCCTATCTGCAGGCTCATACCATCAGTAACTAACATGTTAGCCATAGGGCAAAGCTTTCTTTGGTTTTTTATTTTGCCTTTGAAAATCGCTCTGTATTCATGCTTCATTCCTGTAGCTTGTGCTCCACATGTTGGTTAAAAGTACATCTGGCATAGTACTTGGTGTGAATTTCTAGTCTATACGTAATGTAGTCAACTTCTAAAACATCCTCTGCACAAATACCTTTTTTATAGCAAAGCTGTTAAGGGCTAGTTTCCCCAGGATCGTGTCCTTCGCAAAAAATGAAGACACCGAACTCTGGACACCTACCGCCACCTATGAGTGACGGCGGCAAGCCACGTATTTGGTTGCCGCCGTCGCTTATAGATGGCGGTAGCCTTTCCACTCTGGCTTGCCGGCTTGCGGCCGGCCCTTATTTTCCATTGTGCAGCTCCGCTGGTCCTCCTTCACTAGAGTGGAAAGGCTCAAAAATTTTTATGCTATCCACTTACTCATACAGCAAAATATAAGGGGTATTTTCTTTGAACTTGGAGTGACCTTTGAAAATGTGTTAGTCAATTTGAGAAGCCTGGTAAATGCCTACTCTCTAAATTGTATTGGTGTGTTTACTCAAGACTACTGTGCTGTTGATGTTAGGCATCTTGACTGCATTATCTGCGAATTTTGAGTTCTTGCACATGCTTCAGATACTGTAACTCTAGTTCAGAAAATAAGCAGTGAGACATTTTACATTAATAAGCTAGGACAGCAGTAAAATGACTATAGTCTGTGACAGCTCAAGAACGAAGTAAAAACTCCTGCCACCTCTTTCCACTTTAGCAGGGCGAATGCTGGAGTGGAAGAGACCTCCTCTCCAGCTTTCGGTTTGCTGAAGTGGAAAGAGGTGGGAGGAGCTTCCACTTCATTCTTGACCTGTCACCGACTATAGATGCAACCACTACTTCTGTTCTGACTAATTTTTTTTTTGTCTTTTAGCGCAACAGGTGTTGCGGAAGTGTTTGACGGCCGAGAATCAGCACCTGGAGCGGCAACGCCCGAGATGTTTGTTGGAAACAGCACGTTACTTCAGTCGGGTGAGTGATCAGTTCCGCTGATGTCGAGCTCGGTTGATGTATCGCAAGTTATTTTTACCATCTGTATTCACGTGTACGTGCATGCAGTTTATTGTTGCTTCTGTCCAAATCATTCATTACAGGCAATGCTGGTAACACCATTTCTTTACCAGTATTTTCTCTGATCCTAGTTTCACCACTTCAGAAAAAATAATAATCTTAGTGGTGTTTAGGGGTGGATGCAGGTGTTTCCAGAAATGGGGGTCATTGTATCGGACGTTTGACAAAACCCCTCTGCCGCCCCCCCCCGGCCTTTTCCCTTTCACCTAGAATTTTACACATGCGAAATTCAAGGGGGGGGGCAGGACATTTGGATTTTCCCCCCTCTGAATTTGCCACTGGTGGTGACAAGTTTTCTCTCAAATTCTAACTTGCGTCAAATCCAAGATTTAAAAATCAATTGAAAATTTTTATTTCATGCCTTGTAATTCAGTCACCTGGCTTCAGAAGTTTGCTTAAAATAAAATTTTTATGCTTTTTTTTTGGTAAATGTGATTGTGCAGTTACATTGAACTTGCAGTGTCCAAGTGCTGTGAATTTATTATGATAAGTGACTGGATGGCCACTAAGTTTATTGTTTATGCCTGGCTGCTTCTGCAAGCATCCAGTGCTTCCGTCTTGTGGTACTGCTCTGGTAGTGAAATGACTCTACATTCCACTCCTTTAGAAGCATCCACTAGAGCAGGGGTGGCCAAGCTGCGGCTCGCAAGCCGCGGCTCTTCGCGTGCTAAAGTGCGGCTCGCGGTACCCCCCCCGCCACGCCTCCTCCCGGTCACACAAGCACTTCCCTGAAAAAAGGAAAAATGGAACGCGTTTTAAATCGAAAGACAGGTTGCGGTTTGGTAGTCTTGTGCTACTGCCACGTAACATACAAATTGACTGCTTTTAAGTCCAATAGGTTAAAAGTAGCTCGAGGTTTTTTTTATTGCTCTAAACAACAGTTTGCCCCCGCCCGGTTCCCCGCGGCTCTTGGAAGTTTCGAGGTTTGTTTGCGGATCTTACACCGGGTCAGCCTGGCCACCCCTGCACTAGAGGCAACATAGGTATCGTATTCTAAAGTGTCGGGCTCTGCACGTACGGCCCAACTTCCGTCAAATCGCTTGTTTTTACTCTGTGAATGTGTATCTCTTTTTTCCTGCCGGCTGTCCATCTCTAATATTTGGTGGAGGTGCGGGTATCATCATTTTCCGTTCATTGTCATCACCCTGGACCTTGGTTTCAGCAGTCCTCTGCCGCAGCCGATCGACCTCCAGCTCATAGTGTCGCCGCACAGCACCCTCCCCGCTGAACAGCCGCAGATGCCTAAGTGACGATGAGACAAGTCTTCAGGGAATGTAGGCTATGAAAGTATTAATGAAGGCAAAGAATTAAAAGTGCCTTGAACAAGATGAACAATTGAGGAGAGCGAGAGACATGCGAACTGATCGTCCCCTGCCTTGTTCCCAGCCCCCGTTTCTGTTGAGTGATCACATGCATTCCCCAGCCCGGATCGTAACGCTATTGGTCTGTGACTGGCACAGAAGTTGGCCAGGCTTCGGAAAGGGGCTGCAGGTCAAGCGCATGAGAACACATTATCATTCTTCGCGGCTGGCGGCAGTCTTTTGTCTATCAATGTGTTTCCATCCTTGTCTTCTGTCTGTGTCTGTGCGCTTTTCAGTTTACACCCGTGTTTCCTTCATTCGTCGGCCAGGTCATCCCCTCCTCTCTGAAGGATGGGAAATGTGACGAACGAGGGGATGACGCTGGGTCAGTGGAGCGCCTGACCATAGTGCACCAGGCTCCGTGTGCACGGCCGGGCTTTACAAAATCGTTTGGATTCATCATGTCTATCTCTTTATTCCTGTCGGACGCTGGTCTCTTAACAATACAACTAATTTTAAAGTAGCCTATAATACCGAGCCCGCACCTGTGTTTCAATAAACGGCTCCTACTTTTGAAGCATTTGAAATACAAGCAAATGACATAACAAAATTAACAAGTGACAACCCCAGCAAATGCCTAAGCCCACCGTGCTAATTGAGGTGCTCCTCCGTGCCTGCTGCTTCTCCAGTGAAGCTTTATGCACATGCGTCGGTGTGTAGCAGTGAAACTAGATGCACAGAGCTGGCATTACGGGACAGCAGTGCTGCTTCAGAAATTAGGGCTTCCATCAGACCCCTATACTGCCCGTATACCTTTTCGTGAGATGAAACAAAGGCCTCCCTAGCATGTGCTCTGTGCCCCTTTTGTTTCTCTGCCCTCGGACCTAACAAGCGCCCAACCCTATGTTTGGGAATTATCTTGTAATCATTGGTTGGGTACTTGCTCGATACTTTGCAGTACGTTTTCTTGCATACTCAATTGGCAGAGTGGCATTTCTGAAACGGTGTGGGAGAGATGTGCATTTTCTGAGATCAGACTTAAAGACTAGAGACTCAAGGCTCGAGAGCCTATCCGTTTTCTTTGCTTTCGTTTTCTATCCACATGCAGGTCCTCTTTCTGTGGCCATTCCCGGGGAGTTAAAGGCATACTGGGCTGCCCACCAGAAGCATGGCAAGCTTCCCTGGTCCGAGCTGGTGCAACCCACCATCGACCTCTGCAAGAACGGGTTCCCCGTCGGCAAGCACCTGGAAGACAAGATCCAGGGAAAGAGGTCGCAGCTCCTCAACGAGCCCACCCTCAAGTGAGCACTGCCGCCACTCGAGATAATTGGACATACAAAGACCGGTTTACACATTCGTTGTGATTGACCGCGTTACAACCGCTTGTGATCACCAACGATGAGACAATATATGTGGTAGTTTTGGGATCGGGACACCTAGAATTTGCATATATTTCTTCAATTTCTTACGCAGCCTTTTTTCACTGTCGGCTCGAAGTACTACTTACAATAATTTTAAAAGTAGGTTTCAGCGTTTTCGGTAAATGCCGATCCTTTGACCAAGAATACCTGAGCTTCACGGGAAGAAATTAGTCGTCAGCCTTATTTTCCGTCGACCCGGAACGGGGCCCCCAACAAACCATCTGTGAAGCCGCTTCTTGGTTTGGAACTGACGCATTTTATCCTGTCGTTTTTTTGCCTTAGGTATGGGGACACGATTGGAGTGTTTGGGTCGGGCCTACGTTCCCTGCAGGCTGCGGAATCCCGTGCACATGTACCATTTTTTTCCAACGTAAACCCCACCAATCCCCCATTTATCGTCCGATAACAATAATTGATACCAAAAAACACCAAACCTGCAAAACAAAAAAAACAAAAAAAACGCTTTTGAATTTGAAGAAAAATGGACCCCAGAAATGCAGAACCCTAGATATAAATGACCTATTTCTCATAGGTAGTGCATAGATTTGACTTTCAAAATACTGGAAACCCTAGAGTCTAGCCACACAGATTCTGAGCCGCCCAATAGATGGCGCCAGCGTTTTCTCATCGTGAGCGGTCGAGGCACGCTCGGTCCTGCTCAAAGGCAAATATGCGAGCTAGCTGCGAGAGATCTCGCAGATGCTCAAGAATAAAGGTGTATACACGAGAGGTATGCTATGGGTATATGTACAGTCGGGGACAAAAGTCCCCAGGACGTGCGAGCTGCGGCTGAAATGCATTGCTCTGCCATCTGCCGGCGGGTCGCCTGGTTTCGAGATCACACAAAAGCGCATGCGCGTCCTACTCTGCCTGCAAACATGTGTGTTTTCCCGCTCTTCTGCGGCACAGCGCCTAACTCGGAATCGGGCGCGTGATACCGCTTCGGAGATAGAGCTGGCGGCTGACGAGCGTCTGCTACAGATTCCGAAACTCGAGATACTGCCTGGGGCATTGCGCCGCATTTCGCCGTGTCAGCGCACCTTGCTTTATAACCAGTTCAGCTTATCGCTCAGTTGAGCTGCCGTGACTTCTTGCTTTGTAGCTGCCATGTCAGTAAGCGCTCTCTCCGAGGCTGTACCACGCGCCCGATTCCGAGTTAGGCGCCGCGCCGCGGAAGAGCGGGAAAGCACACATGTTGGCAGGTACAGTAGGACGCGCATGCGCTTTTCTGTGACCTCGAAACCAGGCGACCCGCCGGCAGATGGCAGAGCAATGCGTTTCAGTCGCAGCTCCCGTGTCCTGGAGACTTTTGTCCCCGACTGTACATAGCTTTGTAGAAAATAAATTTTTGCTGTTTCGTGTAAAGCTGTGTACTGTAAAACCCTTAATGTTCGCGAGCCCTTAATTTTCGCAAATTCGGCAATTAAAAAATTTGCAAAGTTTAAGGGCACACGAAAATTTCAATCCTTAAGAGTTTCAACGCAGGTGTCTGGAACTCGCGAAATTTAGTGGCCGTGATTATGTCCTCTGTGACAGATTCGCGAAAAATAGAGGCCGCGAAAATAGAGGGTTTTAAAGTATTCAGTAAAACCCTTGAATGACTAATGTGCTTGGTTCTCAAGTTGTGCTGTTCCCTCCAACAGTCTATTTCCGACAGGCTGTTGGCTTTATTTATTTCTTAACCTCAAACCCAAAATTCTCAAACCTACTATATAAAAAAAAAAAAACACAGAAAAGAAAAGGTATTAAATTAACTTTGTTTATGAGACTGATTGTTCCCTCCCAGAAGTCTCTCTCACTACAGAAGAGAGCAGTTTATGAGCTTTAAATGGAACGGAAAATCTTAAACTTGGACGAGTATCAGATAGTCGCGTCTCGTTTGTATGGACACTGGTAATACAGGTACCAGCAAAAGCTTTTAGGTACAAACTGGGTAAATGCACACATTCTTATCTCTTCGTTATGGACAACTTGCATTATGGACGATTTTTTGGGGATAACAGAGGTGTCCATATTAACGAGACACGAATGTACTATAGTTGTAAGCTTGGTCTGATGGTGCATGGTTGCGTTTCTCTTGGCATTTACGGCTTGGCCTATTGCAGAGAGGTGTTCTTCAACAACGACACTCAGGACCTGTTCAAGCAGGGGAGATCATGAAGCGCCCGGTCCTGGCCCTCACTCTCGAACAGATCGCCCAAAATGGAGCGGATGAGTTCTACAACGGGGCCATTGGCAAGAAGTTTGTCCAGGACCTGGCCAATATGGGTGAGTTGAACCCTTTGCGAGTTGGGGTTCATGGATTGAACTTGTCATGGGAGATAGAACCTTTGCCTAATAGTCACCAAAAGCCCTCTAGTGCAGGGGATGTCAAAATTCTAAAATAATCGCGCAGAATATAATTCTGCTGTAAGTAGCTTTTTTAAAATAAAAAAAATAAAGTTTTCTTGTTGGGTTGCTTATTTTGGCATTCTGCTTAGAATTTGATTAATTAAGAGCAGTGGTTCTCAACCATCGATGTCGCGCGGGCCCCTTGTGGATCGGCGGAGATGGCGGAGGACCCCGTTCGCGGTGAGAGGAGAGGAGAGGATAGGTAGGTTAAATAAAATAATGATTTAATAAATGGGTATAACTAAGGGCTAGTGTGAAGTAGACCTCTCTTATTGACGTTCACACCAGAAAACTTGTCCAAAAACTGAAACATTTATTTTCGACCTGAAAAAAAGACAACTTTTATTGCCGCGCTTGACTGATGAGGCAAGGCATTCGCGGACCCCTAGAATGCCTTCGCGGACCCCAAAGGGTCCGCGGACCCCATTTGAGAACCACTGAATTAGAGCATCAGTGCAGGTATTCTTCGTCCCTTTCTTTCAAATAAAAACGACTTCTACGAGGTGTTTCTCTAGACACGAGCTAAATCATTCAGCCCGTTTGGGAAATTGAATGATGTTCGGTATAATTAGCTTTCGATTAGTTAACTCTTTAATCAGTGAATTTAGATGTGGTTTTGACAAACGGTGGTTCCCCTTCTTAGGCTCAAGTTGTGGCACTTCATGAAATTCACCACCCACTTCTTCGATATCTTGAAGTCACTCCGGTCGATATCCATTTCATTGGCGACGGCATGTGCCTTGCCTTCGATGTCCTCGTATGACACACTGAGGCTCTTGCTTCGTTGCTCTCGCACACATTCTTTCACCGCTTCTTCGACGGCAGGAAACTGTCCTTGCTTCGGACCGCGGAAGGATTGATGGGTACCCGAGCATGCAAAATCTTGTCACGCTGTTTCTGTCATCCTCGTACGCACTTCTCCGAAACGCCAAAGCTGCGTTCGGCCGCGACGTTATTCTTTTCTTCGGCATACAGGATAACTTCACGCTTAAAGGACGCACTGTACCGATGCCGTGATTTTGGAGGCATCGTTGGTGTTTGCCGAAAAAGTCACGAAAGCTGAGTACCAAATCGCAACGGGACTCCAGCGTGTGTGCATCCGACGATTCAGTGAGTCAGCCGCAATGCGAACAATGCAAATATGAAACAATCCCTTCATGTGCGAAAAAAGAGGGAAAAGTCCCTAAGAGCAGGTGAAGCGTCCCTAATATCTCTCCTTCGGCTCAAAATTGCATGCAATCCTGCGTATATGTTGACCCTCCTAATTTCAAATACAGATTAAATAAAAAGGATGACTTTTACGCAGCAGTATACAGTTAATTTATAATTATTCTTAAAGTCAAAATTTTACTAGACAATCCCCTTAACTTTTTGTTTTCTTGTGCAATGCATACTTTTCGACTGGAACAATTTGGTTCGCATTTTGAGCGACACCCTGTTGCAGCCAAACGCGTTTATAACGAACAGCAGGAAATACTACGATCAGTTTGATATAGCAAGTAGTTCGATATAGCAAAAACCATTTGCAACGAAGTTGCACGGTGAGTCTGAACTTGTAAGGCGAGAAGTTGGGTTCGTTCTAAACGGCGGTTTCACTGCTAGCAGAAATAACTTAAATGGGCACTTGTTAGTTTCAATGTCCCAGGTTTTATGTCATTCAAACGATTGGTTATTAAATTGATTTATTTCCTCATCAGTATTCACTACTTCAGTTATTGCTATCAAATGATAGCAGGAATACGAGGCTCGGTTTATTTGAGAGCTCTTTTCCCTCTTAAATTCTGCCATGCACGCTTTTTGTAGTAAGTACTTTTGTAGCCTCGCATCCTTCAGAAGTTCAACCGTTCGCCATGGGTCCTTTTTCTTTCTTGACCCCACACTTCACCATGTGTTGTAACAATTTGTTTTCATTTCGGGCGACGACAATCTCTTAACATTTTTCGAGATCATTTGCAAACACTGATTCTCATTTTACCAGTAGTTAGAAATTTTCTGGCTTGAGGACACATCAAAAACCAAATTGTGAACTGTTACTGTCCAGTTTTGCTGTTGAATGTTGAAGTTAGTTTGTGTGTTTGTGCCTGTGTTGTACCTGTGAGGTGCCTGAAGTGACTGCCTGTGGTGACTGTGTCCGTCATGCCCTTGATAACTGTGTTTGTGATGCCTGTGATCACTGTTCCCGTGGCAACTCTGCCCGTGATGCCCTCGTTTCTTCTGTGTCGCAGGTGGCATCATGACTGAAGATGACCTCCATTCCTACAAGGTCCATGAAAAGCCAGCCTCCAGGTCAACCTTGTTAGGAGACCACGTGCTGTACAGCGTGCCACCACCCGGCAGCGGGCCTGTGCTTTCTCTGATCCTCGGAATCATGGACGGCTATGGCTATAGCGCTCTCAACAACAGCCAGGGAATCGACGAGGCGGCTCTCATGTACCACCGCTTCGTGGAAGCTTTGAAGTTTGCTTATGCCAAGCGGACCTACCTTGGAGACGAGGAGTTTGTTAACGTCACGGAGGTGGGTTTGAAAGTTAGAAAGCAGACTAAAGAGGCGCTAAAGTGGTTTTGGAAGGTCTTCATTTCGTGCCGCATACTCAATCTATGCAACCCCTAAGCATCCTAGAAAACCCATAAGCACAGCCTTTTTCTTCATTAAAAATGCTACCAGTTATCACTAGGCACCGCTTTTCCGCGACATGTCTCGGTAAAGGGGCATCATGCAATGTTTGGTGATATTTTTAATATAGAAAAAGTATAAGCAATATTGTAATTTTATAATTTTTAGGATGCTCAAAATGCTTGGATTAAGTTATTGCCATAAAAAACGAACTGAGTGCCCCTTTAATGCATTTAAGTAAAGGATTCTCTTATTTTAGTCATGAAATTTTGCACTGACCTTGGGAAAAACCTGGCAGGAAGGTACAATGCAAGGGAGCTCCCAGATGCGGCGAAAATTGACAATGTGGGATTGCAGAACCTTAGCACAGCCAAGGATGATTTCAGGGAAATATATTGATTGTTGTCAATGATGTGATGCTCAAGCGAAAGTAAGTACAAAAGGCAAAATATTTCTGTAAGGAGACGATTCTGAACAGAGTAGATTGGGCAAAAGTGTCAACACATGGTGCCTTCATCAATTGCTACAGCAAAGCTGTTATGTGCTAGGATCTTCACGTGAAGTGGAAGGGCTCTATTTCTTTGCACATATGGTTGGTACTCCATTAAGTTGTGATGCAAGTCTCTCTTGCTAATCCAACAATGCCGCTGCAGTGGCTTACAGATACCCACTTGGCGTACTCAGACTCTGGCTGAGTTGCCTGCAAGTGGCAGAGGCTTGTTGTGGAGGAAGTACCATGTAGACAAAATTTCAGTTGTGCATCTAGATTCCCTGGTGATTTATGGGAGTCCTCAGTCCTTTGCTGAGGCATGCCAGGTGCCCATTAGTTTGTCAACTAAAATTTTAAAATTTCTGAACTTCTGAACTGAATGGTTTTTAATTAGAAATTTGCTAACTCAATTGATTCTATTTTGTTTTTGACACTAATAATTGTATCATTATTTATTAAGACTTCTGGCAAACGATTGTTGTTTGCATAGCCTGAACATTACAGTTCTGTTTTGCCAGGCAAAAGCATGTAGCAATTTCCCATTGGACGAATGCTTATGAAAACTTCCTGCAGCTTCCGTTTTTCGACAAAATCATTTTCGAAGGAAGCGAACACAAGGGGCATGAATGGGCACCTCGCTGCATTAGCGGATTCTAGTGTTTTGGCAGCAGACTTGCTTTGCCACACAGACATTCGATATCCCCTTGATGTAGTACATGAGCTGCATGTGAACTGTGTGTGAACTGCACACGAGACGATGCCACACAGGGATCTGACATCCACTTATGTGAACTGCATGTGCATGTAATTCTGAACTAACGAGTCTGCCTCTGCCTATTGTTAAAGGGGCACTGAGAGAAAATTGCCAGCTACTTCATTCAAATTACTACTGTTTTATACTAACAGCTATTAGTACCTCATGCATTTTTCAATTTAGTGAAGCAGAACTCTTAAGAAAGTTACAGATGTGAACTGCTACACTCATGTTTGGCTTGATAGGAAATAGGTGTCCTTTCTAGTATAACCTGCACTAAGGAACCAAATCTTCAATTTGCCCTCTTTTCAGATTGCCTCTCAGATGTTGACGAAAGATTATGCTGACTCCTTGCGAGCGAAGATCTCTGATGTGAAGACGCACGAGCCAGAGTTTTATGAACCAGTGTCCTTGACAGTAGACAACAAGGGAACTGCCCAAGTGTCTGTTCTAGCGCCCAACGGTGATGCGGTCTCTGCTACCAGCACTGTGAATGGCTAGTGAGTACTGGCTTATCTTATTTATTTATTTATTTATTTACCATTGCCCTCAGGGCCCCGATGGTCATTACAGAGGGGAGTGGTTGGTTAGTACAATTCTCAATTGAGCGTTATCGGTAATCATGATGATGTCATCGGGAAGGCCATTCCAGTCCCCAATAATTTCTGGTGGGAGGGAATGTTGATGGGCTGTTAAAATGGTCTTGGGGCGGGCAATCTTGCATGAATGATCAAGTCTTGCAGAGATGTAGCTGGGCTGGCTGAGGAGAGACTGTTGTAATGATTTTGAATAGTAAATTTCATGAAGGCAAAGACGGGAAATTCTGTGATAAACGGAAAGATCAGGAAGGAATAATTGAGATTTCATTGCAGTGACACTAGAAAAGCGAGAGTAATTAGAAAGAATAAATTGAGCAGCACGATTTTGAACAGATTCAATTGCGTTAGTTAGAAAAGACTGATATGGGTGCGAGATAGCTGAAGCATACACTAGTTTTGGGCGAAGAAGCGTGACGTAAAGGAGATGTTTACAGGTTTGAAGGGCAGACTTGAAGATTGCGACGAATATAGGCAAGTAAGCGGTTTGCTGATGATATTGCCTTGTCGACATGAACATTCCAGGACATATTAGTGGTTAAATGAATGTACTGCATAGCAATTTGAATGGTAATGTCATTGAGTGTTAATGAGTGTAAGGGCTGGGGGAACAATGTGTGAAGCAGAGGTGCATGCATTTGTTAATGTTTGGACACATCTGCCATGTGTGGCACCATTCAGTGATTTTGTTAATGTCATTCTGGAATGCGAGATGGTCGTCTGGGTTTTTTATTAGTCTATAAACTGACACAGTCAGCGTAAAAGCCCAGGTACAGTTTCCTGAGTGCGTGGTTATTAGTTGTTCTTTTTATAATCGGCATAGTCGACATACCTTAAAGTCTGGGTTCACTGTACATGGTGAATTACTCTATGTATGTGCAATATATTTCATTAACCGGTACAGCAGTTGACCATATCGAGATTATACATTGGGACCTTTTGGTTATTCCCTTTTAAGTCGTGGTGCCAGTCATCAACAGTACGCTGAGGCACATTTAAAAGTCCTTCAGCCACCCACTTAGGAGTATTTGCACATGTTTCTTTGAAGTATTAGAAACTGTGGCTTTTTGTTTGTCTAATGCGATTGAAAGTGTAGTTCTGTCATTCAAAGTGTAATTTGTTTATATTTATAAAATACCTAGCCACAGCTTAAAAGTCTGTACTAAGAACCGTACCTTACCAAACAAAATGTGGTACTTTGAGTTCCTGGATTTATGATAATTTCTCGGTTAATTTTTTTCAAAACAGCCATAACGTAAATCAGACGAGTACTAGGTATATTAAAAATGGGCTCTAATAACATTCACTTTCAATTTTCTTTTCTGGCGCTGGTTTTGACAGTTCCTTCCGAAACAGTCCTCACTCGCTCTGTTGGGTGCAGCTACGCATATATTGCAAATCCATCACAAAAAGGGCAGCACCTTATGCCCGGCGTGCCTTTCTCTTTTTCCCAGCTTCGGGGCCATGCTGCGATCTCCCTCGACGGGCATCATCATGAACAATGGCATGGACGACTTCTCGGTGGAGAACTCTAGCAGCTCGTTCGGCCTCCAGTGGTCTCCCGCCAACCTGATAGCGCCTCACAAGCGGCCGCTGTCTTCCATGTGCCCCACCATCATCACAGATTCCAAGGGCAACGTGCACACCGTGTTCGGCGGAGCAGGGGGCTCGAGGATAACGGCGGCAGCGCATTGGTGAAGTTCGAGGCCGGTTTGCTGATCAGTGGGGATGTGTCTTCTAGCAGGTGCCAATCAGTGGGGTGTGTGTCTTCCAGCGGGCTAAATGGCTGCAAGGGGAATTTTGGAGGTTGGATAGCCTCGAGAGGGATTTCTGTTAGGGAATCTTAACCTTACCAGCTCCTCTCATGTCCTTGCAAGTCTGGGATAGAGGCCAAGAATGCCAGCTCCAGGGCCCGTTTGCTGATCAGTGTGGTTATCTCTCCTGACGGTTAATGCGACCGGCTCCGTGGGGAAAATAGTGCCTAAGGTTCCAGCCGATCCCATAGGTTTTGCCTGTAACTTTTTTGAGTTCTTGTTTAACCCTGCCTTCCCCAGAAATAACTTAACTTGCCTTTCCTAAAATAGACCAATATAGTTACATTTCACTCTCACTTCGAGTCTCTTCGCCATTTGGAATCGGAATCGGATCTTGCTAATCGTAGCGAGGACATAATTACGATGACCATTCGGCTGGAATGCTAGGTACCCTTCACTTTTACCGCCCACATGGTCAACCACGTGATAGTATCATTTCTCTCGCGGTTATTTTATCGGCTGGTTGAGGTACCTGCAGACGGGGCCGCCTTGGGGTTCTGAAATATTTTTCGTCTCCTGTAAACCCTATCTGGCTGGCTGATAGCCGAGGAACCCCTTCTGGTTTCGACATTGATGCAACAAAGCAGTGGAGATGCGTAAAGACCCTGTAAACAATAATACACATAAACTAGGGGATGTTTGGCTCGAAGTTATGCATCGAGGTGGCCCAGCTCTGTTAATATAGTGCTTATAATCATTAAAGACTGGGTGACAGTCAAGGGAAATCTCGGGAACTCTGGAATCCACGACGGTATCCTGTTGAACTCATGCGTTCCTTGAAACCCGGTTTGAGAACCGGGGTTTGTCAAACTTCTGCAGCTTCTTTACATATTTACAACTTTGTGGTAAAAGGCAGAGAATGTAGTCTCCTGGAATTACAACGCACTCACGGCTTTCAAGTATCCAAAGAGTGGAAGGAGCTGCCATGCCCATGCCCTGCTGCTTGCAGCATTTTCTGCGCACCCACATAGTAGTGAAATAAGGGAAGCATAGGGAAGAAAATAAAGCATTGTCAGTAAAGCAATGTACCTCAGCCTGAAAAGCTGTGCATTCGTTACAAGCCATCTGAGGTAACCCGCATTTTGGAAGTTAAAACTTTGTTTGGATCTGAAAAGTTAAAAATTTGAAATAAGAATTTTTTAAAGTATCAGACAGTTGATTGGTAATATATACAATTCTAGAAGTCAATATCTTTTCCAGAACTTGTATGTTCTTTTGGCATGATTTAATCCCTTGAGGAAAATTAACAAAAAAACAGAACAGAGTTTTTTTAATGCCTGTTAGTCACTAACTGCCTTTTCTCTGTGCTATGAATTGATAATTTCATAGTATACAAATGCACAGGAGTTGCTATGTATTCTACCTTCAGTCCGAGCGCAGTGGACGCACGAACTATCCCAGCGATCCAGCGCCGGGAGAAAATCACGTGCCCTGCCGGTTGGGCGGAGCGACACAGGGGCTCAAGGTCACATGACACACTCTCAACGCTGGATTGGCTGGGATGGCTTCTAGCGTCCACTGTGCTCGGACTGAAGGTGAAACGGAGTATAGTTCAGACAGTTGTTCAATTTTTTGGGTCTGGATAAAAATATTTGGTTTGTTCATCATGGCCTCTTTTTAATGCGAAAGCATTAACTGTCTCATGGAAGCGAGGCTGACATCATCAGTGTGAAGCGCGAAACGCGACCTAGTTTCCGTCGATCCTGCAAGGAGCGATTCGCCTTCGGTTCCATTGGCTGACACGCACCGGCGGGAGGCTCCCATTGGCCGCTGCACCATGGCCTCAAATCCCTGAAGTGCGTGCGCTAGTATGCAGCGGACCGACAAAGGGAGCGGACGAGCGTGCTTGCATGCTTTCGCATTCACAACTCATAAAAAATGCTTGGGTGTGCCTTGAGCTTTTTTCTGCCAATTCTTCTTTACTCCAGTGTTTTAAAAAGAAGTGTTTTGCTCACTACTTGCCAGTGGCGAATTCTATCCCACAGCCAAGTTAGGCATGTTCAAAATTAAAACCAATCGGGGAGCAAGCAGTCACCAACAAAAATAATTCTTATCATTTCATCAAACTTTGTCCTAAAAATACAGGGTGTTTTAATTTTATTTAATGCTTAAGGGAGTGTCCAGTCAGTGTTTTGTCTTCAAGAAAACAGTTAAATCTTCTTTTAACTGTGTTTAGGAATACCCTCCTACGCACACATCCGAATTTTTAATCCTCCCTCCACGTGAGAAATTGGAGATTTTAAACTCTTCCCAAGACGTCAGGCCCTCAAAAAAAAACTGCATTTTTTGTTGGCAACATTGTTTTCAACCGCTGAAGCTCTGACGTAACATCAGGTAAAGAGCTGCGGCTGGGGTGCCTGCCGACTGCTGTACCGAAACTTTTCATTTTTTTATTCATTTAACATTGTTGTTCTGTCAGATCTAGATCTACAGTGGATTTAAAGGGCCCTGCAACAACTTTTTGACTGGTTTTAATTTGCACCGAACCTAAGCGCACTGAACGTAGTAACTTAATGAAACTTTTCTTTTCGCGAAATTCGCTTTATTTTCAAAGTTATAGGCAAATTAGAATTACAAAAACAAGCAAAAAATAACCTCCTTCATGACGTCGTAGGTCCTGTCTTGAGTGGCCGTGAACTAGAGGAGGGATAGTGAGCTCATCGAGCGCTCACGGCTGCCGCACTCCGTGTCGACGGCTCGAGAGGGCGCCACTAAAGCGTGTGTTGGATAGGCTGTATGAAGCGGGCGGCCAGGGCGGCTCGCATTGCATTTGCTGCGCGATTAAAGACTATTTCGGCATAACACTTCATTGGCCACAAACGACAGCAAACACGGGGTAAAGATCAGTACAGAACGGGAGCCACTTCGCGCTGCCATACCGCCAAATGGCCTTTCTACGCTCCGGGACCTTTCTACGCTCGCCGTTCGTCGGCGCGTCATCCCACTAGCCCTTTCTAATATGCGCCGCTTTTCCGCCGCTTGGTGGCAGGTATGTCGACGGGTCATTTCTTGTTTCCGTACTTTATAAACTGCATTTGTTTCTTTTCTGATCTAAAATACTGAACAAAAACTACTTTCATACATAATTGAAACGGTTCGCGACACTTATATTTTGTATCTCGACTAAAAAAAAAGCTTTTAGCGGCTCTGACCAGTAGTAAGCCCAGGACCTAAAACGTCACATTTTGCGCGCTTTCGGTACCGCGGGTCGCCCTCGTCGGTGGAGGAGGTTTCCGCGTCGTCCGGTTAAAATATGACGCACTGATATTTAGTTACTCTCTCCGTGCCCGCTGGCTTGCCCGAACCCCAGAGACGTGGAAACCTCAAAAAAGGTAGACGCTTAAATATGATTGCAGGGCCCCTTTAAGGGAGCTTTTTGTTTCTGCAGTTGGTTGAAACAACCTTCGGACTGCAGACAAGCGATGTCCTGTCGCCGTGTGACATAGAATCGAGATGAACCGCGAGCGAACGTGGCCGCAACCTGTCAGGTTCCAGATTGGCTCCGGCCTTGCCACATAAATATATTTTGAAAATACAACTGTTCCTTTAGCATAAATTTTTCTATGATCTTGCAAGACAACTAAATATACTGTAAGACCCTTTAATGTTCGCGAGCCCTTAATTTTTTCGCGAATTTATCGCGGTAATTGAAAAATTCGCGAAATTTATGAGCACGCGAAAATTTCGATCCTTAAGAGTTTTTAATGCAGGCGTCTGGGTGCCGCGAAATTTCGGGGCCGCGATTGTGACAGACTCTAGTAGCCGAGCCCGCGAAAAATTGGGGCCGCGAAGTAAAGGGGTTTACAGTAGTCTAAATTCACGATAGAGCTGACCTTTAATGCTATTTGTATGCAAAATGGTTTCGGTTGTGCCGCATGGACATTTTTGTGTGTGTAAACTGCTGCTCCACGCTCAATTCCTCATGATCTCGCAAGACATTGCCTTCAAATATCTACGTTGACGGTAGAGCATCTTCTTTAATCCTCCGTCTCCCACAGTAATGACTCTAATCGATGTGATAGATCTCGTGGACTCCAGCTTTGTTCTCAACACTAATTTATATGACGTGCAAGTATGCCTGTTAGGAAGCAGGTGAGCACATTTGCCACCTGTTAGTAAGCACAGCGGCGAAGGAAATCTTTTTCGTGCATCTTGTGCGTTTAGTTACCCGCCAATGTGCTCGAAGGATCATGGCCCCTGCCTGGCTAACATGGTTTTCTGCAATTTATATTGTCCATTGATTGGTGTGCCCCTTGTTTATATTTCTTACTTTTTGAAAGCATGCTGATCTTCTCATAACAACCAGGTGTTTATAGTTATCCCACATTACAGATGTCTTGGGAACCATCCAATCTATATTTGTCAAGTTTCAACACTTTTGTTTTTGATGCAACTCATCGGGTCTAGAACATTGCACATTTGAACAAAAACATTTTATGATCACCATCCTGTCTAACTTTATAACTAAAAATTGGAAGTCCTCCAACCTCATAAATATGTACAGACAAAGTTTATTTCAGAACTGGCTCGTGGAGCGATTAAGCAACCAACAAGTTTCAAAGAAAACTCTTTTTCATGTTCCAAAGGATAGTAAGGGAAGTGCTCTCTGGAGGCCTGGAGATCACTTCTCATTCTAATGTTTTGAAGGCTTCAGTTCCTGAGAAAACTAAGCGTTAATCGGTAAACATTCCCCAAAACCTACAAGCCAAGAACTCGCCCTCTTCAATCTAGAGTCGATCAGCGACATCACCGTGTCAACGTGTGCAGGGGGTTGGTGCGACGGTGGACATCACACAAGTGCTACGTGAATAATGTGTACTTTGCAGAAATGAGGTTCCCCTAAAGGTTATTGGTTCCCAAACTTTGTTTCAGAAATAAAAAATGATAAAAGGCGGGTATGCGCACGTCCGGAGACCACATGTCTTACGGCATAGTCGCAGAATTTGCCCTGAACACTTGCCGCAACGTTGAGACTGCCAGACATATATTGGCTTGGAATTACGGATAATCTTTACTGTTCATGGCAATGCTCGGTTACTGATACCATCAGGAACATAGACAGCCTCGGCAATCCTCTTCGCAAAGGTGTGCAACTCTTTGCAAAGAATGATATGTCAATCCGAGGAACACAACGGCTCACGGCCGTCTTAAATATAATATCAATAAAAAAAACTTTTTTTTTTTTTGAGAGAAGCACAATTGAATTGGGAACACCCTAAAATAGAGTATAAGAAGAAACAAAATACAAAACACTCGTCAAAGAATATATTCCAACCCCGCTATCACAAAGTGCCTGCATAGCCGATGATTCCATCCCTGATGTTACGTCACTCGTAGGGCAGGATGTCAGCCGTTGACACTGGCAAATTTCGGGGTGCAGTTTTGTACACACGCTTACGACTAGTTTAGTTAATATCCGGACATTATATATAAAATAAATGACATTTGTTTATATGAAGGCTCCCAAGACCTAACGAGCGCAAAAACTCGAGTACTTCCGGTTTAGACCGGACAATCCCTTCAACAGATTTTTTTTTATAAAAAGCCATGAAAGCCACAATGTCACGGTTTGTGCAGGTGAGTCATACGGCCAGGGGGCATAGCATGAGAGCTAACTGTAACGATCAGTTGGCTAATTAGCTAAAATGTGTTTTATTTATTTTAGTTAATTATTCGATTTATCAAGACGATTTGCCCCTTATATATCCCCCTGGCCATATAACTCGCCTGCAGAAACCACACTAGTGCAGCTTTAACAGCTTTTCTAAACAAATCTGCTCGACATAGAAAAAAAGCCCTGTAGACATGTTACATGGCGACTATTTTTCTTTAAAAATTATGTTTACGGAAAACCGCTAATACTGTAGTAATGTCTTGAGGACGTAAATCTGCACGAGCTCATAATAGCCAGACTGTAGAAGACACTGAGTGAAATTGGGATGACGAAAGACACTTCATTGATAGACTAACATTTGAAGGATTATTCACACCTTCTA
This sequence comes from Ixodes ricinus, assembly GCA_037355805.1. Classification (NCBI taxonomy): domain Eukaryota; kingdom Metazoa; phylum Arthropoda; class Arachnida; order Ixodida; family Ixodidae; genus Ixodes; species Ixodes ricinus. The sequence continues at coordinate 26,946 of JAZHYW010033757.1, read as the reverse complement.
GCTTTCAAAGGAAAGGCAAGCAGCTGGGAAGGGTAAAAAGCCTGTATGAGATCGAGCTCACATGGTTGGCTTTCCTCATTTTGTGTCTCATGCTTTTCATGAGACATTTGGGGCCGAGCTTTTGTACCATATTTTTACACTTCTATATTTTTTTATTCCAGATTTTGTTCCGGACCCTGTATCTTATGCAGTCCATCAAGGAAGCCATTGACAGCCAACGGATTCACCACCAGCTTTATCCCAACCAAGTCCTGTACGAAAAGGATTTCCTCAGGTACCACTGTCAGCTCGTAATAATTTGTATTCCTGCAGCACTACTAATATGTTAGTTTTCATGGTAATGGAGTTATGTGCAGAATGTGGAATTGTTGTACTAAACAATACTTTTGCATTTCTTTTAGATTTTTTTTTTCTATTTCTGCTTGTTCATGTTATTGAGTTTCTTTTAGTGAAAAGAGATGACAGTATTCACTCGGGCGTCGCTAGCGTGTAGTGCTATGTGCCAGCTGGATTTCGGCGGTTGAAGCACTCCCAAATTCTAGCCTACGGTATAATATACACATGCCCCAAGTCATGGACATCTTGGTCACCTCAGCCCCCTGCCCCTGCCCCTTTGAAAATATTTTCGGCTCATAATGTGCGAAGAAACAAAAGCAATAGGTGTAGCATGGTCGTGCGATGTGGGTGTAATGTTGCTGTCACGTAGCTGAGGACAGAGGTGCGGCATGGTTAATTCTCGTAGTGATCCTTGAAGGATGCTGGTAAGCACAGTGGGAGTTTCTAAAACCATCTAACATTACGCATAGCAAAAGAATACTGCCAGTGGTGACTCGCATAATGCAAAAATGTTTGGAAACTAATCTTTTGAGCAGACGACAGGAAGATTTTCCCTTTGTTGCGTCTTTCTTGGCGGGACGCCACGGCTGCCCTCTCCGTTCTCTTCAAGCGGCACGGCTGACAAGAAGACTACGACTTTTTTCTATCCTCGCGCCAAAGAGGGAAGAGAAGGGTTTTTCCATAGCGACAACAGCCCACGAGCTCGAAATCTCAGCAAAAGTGTCTCCCGTAAAAGCTATTGCTTTAAAAACTTCTCGCCTATATATATGCCACTGCTCAGAATTTCTCATAATGTAAAAAGTCTGATTAGAGCACCATATTTTCAAATTTTTAGACCTTTGCCATGCATGTCACCCACCCAGGCGAAAATCAGTCCCACTTCCAGCTTGGATTATGGACCTGGTCCCAGGTGGAAATAGAGGCAGTCCAGCTGGATTCCAGCTGGAATCCAGCTGGACTGCCTTATTTTCAGCTGTTACCAGTTCCATAATCCAGCCTGAAGTGGTTACTTAAGCCTGGGCGCAGGCAAGCCTAACGTAGTCACTGGAGCTGCAGATGCATGTTTGGCGTCACGAATTATTTCACAGAAGAGCCACCGCACACGCTCGAAAAGCATTCCACAACCAAGTAGACAAACATGGCAGTGCCCGGAAGGCGATTGTTGGAAAGGTCTACAGGTCGCACCTTTGTACAAGCCGCACACCCCCTATAAACGGCAGTTTTCAGAAAAACAAAATTGTGTATAAGTCGCGTAACCCGATTTTCCGGACTTTGCAGAGACCGAAAAAACATCAAATAAATTAGCAGGTCAGAACTATAGGCAGATTATAAAATACATGACTTTAATACGTCTAAGCAGGCTTAAAAAAGGCCGTCAATAGTCTTGCTTCCGGTTACGCCTCCGCTTGCGTTCAGCCACTTTCTATTAGCTGGAGAATCGCTTCCTTCTTTTCTAGCATTTGTGTCGAGTACTTTCCGCACTTCTTAGCAACACTCGCGGCAGCAGACAGACAGATGGCACCATGACGTCAAGGCAATGTAGTCAGAAAATATGATTCACCGACATGAGATGAGAGGCGCACGTTCACGACTAATGGCGAATGAACAAAGCAAATTGGTAAAAATGATGAAGATAATGACGTGCAGCTAGAAAAAGAAAAAAGCCGTAGCATAGCGTCACCTAGCAATAATCCAGTAGTGCTTGCCAAACCAAGCCAATCCATGTGCAGCCAACATGGAATCTAAAATGATGGCTTCTCAGTGGTATTTCTCGCCGATTGCTCGTGACGATTTCTTATGAAAAATCGAACTTCATACTTCAGCTGTCCCAAACCATTGGTCGTGAATATGCACTATTTCTATCGGGTAGGTCACGGTTCCACTTTAGAGTCTGAGATATCAAACAAGTCTGAATTACCGGCGTCCGAAAAATCTGTCGTTGACTAAGTCGCACCTACTATACATCTACCTATCGGTTGTCCCGAGTCACCAGGCTCTATCTAAAATGGACTGTAAAAATTTACGTCTGCACGTAGCAGTCTGCAGCTTTTCGTCAGAAGTGTATTTCTCAGGCCGGTTTCTCTTGTAAAATTACAATGCGTAGCTCTTTTTGTGTAAAAAATTGAGGCCAAGAAACTTGCCAGGCTCAACGGCAGGCGGCAACGCAGATGACTGTCGAGTTGCGGGGTGCGTTTGGCGCACATATTGATAGATGGCGTCTGGAGCAGCGTCCAAAGATGTAGGCGACCCCGCAAAAGAAAGCAGACGACACGCAGACGAAATCCATTGGCTGCTAAACTGCCGTCGTTGTGCAAACACTTTTTTTTTCCTTTAAGTTTTGCTTTTATTGTCCACATTTATTTTTTAACCAAAGGTACATTACAAAAATATTATGTTCATTTGAATAAACTATGGTGGTCGTGAGTAGTCTCATTAAGGAGGTAGCACCATCTATCAATACAAGCGCCAAACCCGCCCCGCTAGTCGACTTGGTTGTCTGCGTCGTCGCCCACCGTCGACCCTGGCAAGTTTCTTGGCCCTATTTTTTACAGAGAGAGCTACTCTTAATTTTACGAGAAAAAACCGATGTGTGAAATACACCTTTGACAAATAGTTTAGATTGCTACGTCCAGGCGTCGATTTTTACGGTCCATTTTAGATCCAGCCTGGTGACTTCGGACACCCTAGATATTTACGGTTGGTGTGGCGAGACTGCATTGCAAAGCCTGCATATGTGTATCATTATTGCAATATATGTGCAAGCGAGAGAAAATTTAAATATTCTCGTCGGCGAATCGGACGAGAAATATAATTCGGGAAATTTCCAGTTGTGGTGTATACTTATAGAAACAAAATACATACAAATTACACCACTGTATGCAGTGCACCAGCTGAAATTTCGTAAACCAGCCACGAGTTATACACCGGAAAATATGGCAGTATATGCCAAAAAGAGAACCTCTAAACAAAAGCTTTCCCTTTATAAGTGTCTGACAAAGAAAATGTCCTGAGAAATGTCTTCTTCCAATGTTTTCCCCTAGGCAATCCTGGACAAACTGGAGGCCCTTGGCCACACCATTGTGCGAGAGACGCACGACACCGCCTTCCAGGGAATCCAAAGGTTGTCAAACGGAACAATTACCGCCAACATGGACTACCGGAAGGGGGCAGCGTGGCCGGCATCTGAGCCCGCTGTGGAAACGCGGCAAGGGTCGGACTAAGCGGGGCTCACCACCTTCCTGCCAGTGAGGTCCACATAGGTTGTATGGGAACAAATCAAAATTAGCGTCCATAGCCCCCACTCCATTTTTTTATTCAGCCCCCGCACTATTTCGCGGTCGGTGTCGAGGCAGTCTGTTTTTACTTGTATTTAAATATGTGAAATATACGAGATTAAATTATTTTTTCCGTAACCTTTGTGTACTTTCTTTCCACATACGGTCGTGTTAAAGGGCCCCTGAAGAGAAAAAAAAATTTTCTTTTTAAACAGTTTGGTTGGGACACGTGTGTCAAAAAATTAATTTTATGTGAAAATTTAATTTTACTGCCACCATCCAGAAGGCCTTCACACTCAGTGCAAACGGCCTGACCTTCACCAGTGAGGACCCCTTGGCGGTGGGTCTCCAGTTTCTCGATGTATGCCTCATAGTCAACCAGGGAGACATTTTCTGGTGCTTCGAGCAGCTTTCGCAGAAGGCAGTACTGCCATTTTCAAGCCATCACTCAAAGACTAAAAGCGGGCATCGCAAAATGTTTAATTTCATCTACTCACATAAAGTCCTGCCATCACCTCTCCCCATCTAGCCTGGAGGGACAGCTCAGCCGCCTCACAAATGCCAGATACCCGCGCGACTTGCTGGCCTTTTCTCTCGGAAAACTGATCATCAGAAAAAACCGCCGCACGGAAGCCTGCCCGGCAAAGGTTCACAACCATACCTTATTTCACAACACCGCCCACCGACTAAAAGCAGTGGCTCGACACTTTAACAGAGACGTTGCGTTCTCGTACCCCCTCAAGTTGGGCACAATCTGCCTGCCGCCTGGTAAACTCCCCTCCTCCCACGATCAGCTGCGCCAAGAGGCACGCGGCCCTTTTTGTTCCTTGCATGGTCGGACGGGTGTATTCCGTGCCCTTCTCGTGCGGTGCAGAGTACATCGGGCAGACGGGTGGCTGCCGCAACGACCGCCTGCGCAAACACGAAAAGAAGTAACAGAAAACGACAAGGACTCCCAACACCCCGTGGTCCATCACCTTGAGGTTTGCACCCTCTGTGCCCCCAAGTTTCCGTCCGCGCATGTCCTGGGGGGGGCCAACAAGAACCGCTACGGGTGCGAGATCTTGGAGGTGTACGTCATAAAAGAGGCGCCAAAGAACATTTTCTCGTTGTCACTGTCGGAGAAGGAGTTGACCTTCCTTAGACAAGAGTTGGCGACCTTGGCAGGGTGGGCGAGTGGGCATTGCTCTTAAAAGGGAAATCGGGATGCCACCTTCCTTCTTCCTCTCCTTCCCACTGTCTCTGCGTTTTGCTTTCCCTGCTGCGCACTTCCCCGTTTTTTCTCCACAGGGCCTTCTCTTGCCCCCCCCCCTTCCCCCTCCTAACATTCCCTCTGGTGATTTTCCCAAGGCGATGCGTGCCGGCAATAAATCATTTGTGTGTTGAAAGTTGAAGGACGTGTTGTCCCATCCCCTGTCTTTATGTATAAAACTCTTAAGTTGCATGTTTAAAATATGTTTTGTCGCGTTTTTCATTGAAATATTGATGTTTAGAGATTCTACTGCTACCGACGTCATGTCGAAGCAAAGAAATCGGGTCCAGAATTTCGTTTCCGTACCCTTTAGAGGGGGCATGGGTCTTTGGAGCCGCAAAATACATAAAAACAGTTTTTTGGGGAAAATGGTGTAGTTGAAATTTAGATATTTTTCTTTTGATCTGTCAAGTTTCTTATTTTGAAGATTAACATCTGAGCTATTATACCAAGTTATATTTTTATTGGCTTAAATTGCACTAAGGCTAATGCTAAAAGAAATCTTTCTCGTATCACAAATTTTTTGACTCCTTACATATTTTCAAGAGGGATATCTCGGCATCTAGGATAAGATATAAAGATAACTTTTTAGCATCATGCTGCAAAGCACGCAATGTTGGAAGCAGATTTTTCAATATTGGTGTAGGAAAAGTTTTAACTGAAATGTTTTGATAATGATAATGATAATATTTATTTGCACTCAGAAAGAGATGCCACACTAGAGCACTGAACTTTAATCTGTTGTAAAGTCACGAATGGCTCAATCTCAACATTGCATTCTTCATAGATGGTAGATCTGACAATATGTTAAAACATTCTTTTTATGACTTTTTCTTCGTTGTTTTTGGAAACCATCTGGTTAATTATAATTATCTTGAGAAGTAACCTACTAAATGAAAGATTTGAAATCAGCTTAAAAGTCTGAAAAGCTTGTGCTGTTTCATTGGGCTTGGCCAACAAAAACAAAAGGAAAAAGGTCCCAAAACCAGTGTTCCCCCTTCAAAGGATGCATTGGCATTCTAGAATATGTAACAAAATTTGTTTTTGTTGTATGGATGTCTAGACCGTGAAGTTCTTCTACCACAAAAGTGGCCAATGTCCCTGCTGGGCATTTTCAGATAAGATGGAACAACCATGTCCTGTAACCATTTTTAATTTTGATGAAAAAAAATATTTTGCTGGCTCCATGCCAAGAATAATTAAATCAATCCCTGGTTTGGGTAAAAAAATTGTCTTTGCAAAAAAATCTTAAAGGGGCAGACACCCCAAGGGTCGTATTTTTTATTGTCTAAAACGTTGCAAAAATTAATCTAGACACGCAAAAAAAAAAACGCATTGCGCGCGCTTTTTTATTTTTGGCGTTCTCCTTTACTGCTTTTCGCCTCCTCGCTTCTTTTGATTCGTAACGTCAAAAGCCATGAAATTTAGAAGCTTTGTAGGTGACATTTCTATAACATTTAATAACGGCAATCGTAAAACACGTTTTTTAACGCAATTGTGAACGAACTACGGCCCTTTTTGAAATACCAAAAATCTGAGTCCGGTGTGATGTCGCCTTCTGGAATTGTATCCTCCCTCGGAAAACATGCTGACTGGGCAGGCAGCCGGCACCGCTCGCAGGAAAAAAAACTTTTTTTTTCTTTTTTTTTCGGTCTGCCGGCGCTTTCATCTGCTGCTCCTTTCCTCCTCGTTTTGGGTCGCGGTAGCAACAGCACGGAGTCGTGAAAGAAAGTCGACTCTCAGGACTCCGCAATATTTGACGTCAACGCACCGGCGCGGATCGCGCGGGAACTTTAAATTCGGCATTTGGAAATTGTTTTTTTTTTTTCTACTTCACAAATACTGAATTCCCAAGTTTCGAATTTTGAGGTAATGTCCCCGCATCGTTTTCAATCCCCTCAGTCCGGTGCGCGTTTTGCGTATCGCGCAATGTTAACATTTCAAACGGCTTCCTAAAAAAAAAAAAAAAGGATCCGGTTACGGGTTTAAGAATATTTACTAACAAACTAGGCATAGGAAGGATTGACAAAAAGTATTAACCACCGAGTATTAGGGTCGTTATTTTCGCACAACCGGCCCAAAAAATGCCCATGGGCCGGAGCGATCGCAAGGCGCCACCCTGTAACGTGCTTCGCGGTGCCTGTTTCAACAGCCGGCGTGTAGCGTCCCAGCCTACGCGACAAGGAAAGCAACCGGAGCGACTTTGCAAACAGATCAGCCTACAACCCTTGGCGGAGAAACAACAGAACCGCCGCACAACGCAAAAAAAAAAAATTGATTGTTTGAGATAGTTTGTATTGGGCGTTTTCAGATAAGATTAAAAAAACCATATCCGGCCGACATGTTTTTTTATTTTTTTCCAAAATATATATTTTATTTGTGCAACCGGAATAACATATTCGAACATTTTTTGCGGAAAATAAAATTTCTCTTGAGAAACGAAAATCACAAAGTCGCTGTTTTTATGACTTGCGTGAAACCGTCCCTTTGGATATTTATAAAAAAGAAAAACTGTTGTCGCCTTAGGGTTTATATTTGTTGTGCAGAGACTGTACATGAAATGAAAGGAGGTAAACATGTATTTTTACTTTATAATAATAATAATAATAATAATGTCTTTATTTTCAGTGCCCAGAAACAACCACAGTGGTCTTCTCTCTGGTGCACCAATACGACCCTAGAAACACGTTAGCATAATACCATCACAAAAAAGTTATCAGTAAATTGCAAGGCTATTCAACTGAAGGCGGTACAATGAAATAGATGTACAGAAATCTAGGTGAAGAGGAGCGATGCTGTTATACAATGTCTGAATCCGAGAAAGCGGTGAAGTACAACATGGTGAACGAACGTCAAAGCATACGAGATGTCTGGTATTGCGAAAGTTAACATGAAAATTTACTTTGCTGAGCAGTGGTGGCGAGTCGATGACACCATTAATAACCTTATGCAAAAATAAGAAATCATGAATTGTTCTCCTGTCAGACAAAGGTGTAAGCGAAAATGACCTTAGTATGTATTCATAGTTATAATAACAGCGCCTTTCAAAGTACCTATCGTAAACAATACGAATCAGTCTTTTCTGAACATGTTCAATGGTCATGGCTTGTGTTTTAGATATTGAGTTCCATATTACCGAAGCAAATTCCAGTCGTGACCTAACTAAAGATTTGTAAAGTTGTAACAAACAATAAGGCTTCCTGAAATTCTTCGTCAAACGTGATATGGTTCCCAGCACTCTCATTGAACTTCCAACCACAAAAGATACATGATTTCTAAAGACAATGCACTATCAGTGAACACTCCAAGATCTTTCACACAGAGTACACGTTCAATGGGCATGATATCGAGATGATAAGTAAAATTAAAAGCGCATGGCGTCGGCACAAAGATAGGACCTTTGTTTTAGCAGGATTAAGCAATAATAGATTTTGTTCACACCACTGAGAGATGCAAGACACATCACGCTGTAGGATATCACAGTCTACAGGAGAGTGAATCATTTTAAACAACTTGATATCACCCGCGAAAAGTAACAACTGGGAACTTTGGACACAAGATACTATATCATTTATAAAGATTAAAAACAAGAGAGGCCCCAGGATCTACCCCTGGGGAACACCTGACACTGAAAAATAACTATAGGAATAACTGTCAACAACCCGAACAGAATTCGGGCGAAGTGACAGGTAACTCTGGAACCTGTCACATAACTTGGGAGATAGACCATATAAAAACAATTTATGCAAGAGCAATTTATGACTGACCTTATCAAAAGCTTTGGTCATATCAAAGTATATTGTGTCAACTTGCCCCCTATTTGAAACACATGGATCGCAAGAATCTAGAAAAGTACACAAATTGGTCTGGACAGACCTACCACTGAGGAAACCATGCTGCAAAGGTGTTAATTTTTGACGGAAATAAAAGAGCAAATGAAGACTGGAAATTCAATTTTTTTAACGTGATTTGGACGCGTTTGTTTAGTATTGTGATAAATTGTCATTGAAATTGAAAACGATAACCTTTCTAAAAAAAGATACACTGAAATGTGGACAGGTTACCGATTTTGCAATAATTGGAAAATCAGTTTAAAATGAAGGCCATCTTAATTTTTCTTCTACTTTTCACAGATCAAGGCTAATAATTTGTCCTATCATGGCCTTCAAAATTGCTTTGCAATATTTTCGTATTTTTTTAATTTACAGAGCGCTAAATATAGAGAATGGCCGTAACGGGAGTAGAGAAAGATAGGACGTTGCCGATTTCAAACAAGGGCAAGCAAGGGGTCGAAAAATGTAGGAAGTCTGTGAAGAGAAAGCACTGTGGCAGAAGTTTGTGAAAAAGTAACTAAACACCATCTTCCCGAGGGGAACCATGGGGTGATGCGGAGCATCGTGTTGGTTCCGAGGAAAGAGTCAGTTGCGTGCTGACGTCGAGAGATGGCGCCACCGACTGCCCTAGCGCACCCCCTACGCGAGCCTCTCGTCGCGGCTCGCGGCAGAGAAACTTAGAACGCTCGCCGCTCGCCGTTTATTTTTTCACACTTGAAGGAGAGGAGACCAGAGGAGGAGATTGCCCGTGCGCGCGTGGTGTGAGTAGAAGCAAACGCACGCGCAGTGCACGCAGCTGGTAGAGAGAGAGAGCGGAGAGAGTAACGCGCGGCTGTTGGAGAGAGGGAAGGAGGAGAGTTGCGCGTGCGTAGTCTGAGTGCGGACTACAAGGCCGCGGGACATAGACCTGAGCAAGAGATGCTCCGCATCTAAAATAAGAATTCACACAAAAGATTACTGGCCAGTTTGAAGCATGCACAAGCCAACAACTTAAATACAGATTTCTCGGATCAGTGAATGTCGGAGCCTACCCTTCGTAGGGAGGCTGGGCTGCTGACGACCAGGTTTAAATAGTGATAAGAAAGAACACATGTTTAGAGTGGTACTATTGAAACGAGTTTAATGAATCAAGGTCCTGTGCGCACATTCGGCGCTTGTAGCGTGCATTATTTCTGCCGGACGGTGACCTGCGTCGGTCACGGCGCTCTCCTGGCACTCCGAGGAGGAACATTGTTTTCCCGTTTTGCCTGTAGCGATCACTGTTCGTGTCTTCTCAGTGGCACCGCAAACTCGCGACATCGATACGCTTTTCGCGACCATAGGAGACTTTACTTTCAAAGATATATATTTTCTACGTCTACAGTTCTTGCTAAAACAGCTGTGGTTGCGACATGTCGGACCGCGTACACTGCCACAAGTGATAGGGCTGGAATTCCACGCACAACAGAAACAGAGTCCCACTCGATCTTTGCTTTCATGTCCCTGAACGCTTTGACGTCAGCTTTCGTGAGGTGGATTAGTTTCACGTTCGGCAGTTTAGTGTTCAGTGGGACAACCATCGACGACGACTAGTTGATCACCAACGTGGTGGGTCGTCGGAGGTTGTACAACGTTGCCTGAGTGCTTGACACGACCCCCGATTCCATCGCAGGTACTCTTGCCGTGTCCAGTTAAAGGAAAAAATTCACTTCGCTGACGTGTACTCGTTGCTCTGCAGCTCGTGTAGTTGGTATTTTAAAGCGGCTGCTGCACAATCACTGACGTAGGTCACATGAGCATACCCAAAGTGGCTTTCACTATTCTCCAAACCGCTGTCGTATAAATTAAGTTACAAACAATCTCATTCAATTGCAAGTTTTCTTTTTTTTTTTTGCGTTGTGCGGTTTTTTGCGGCAGCGGATCTATTGGCGACGGTTGTAGGCTAATCTGTTTGCAAAGTCGTTTCAGTTGCTTCCTCTAAGTCGCGTAGACGGAGATGCTACACGCCGGCTGTTGAAACAGACACCGCGAAACATGATACAGCAAGGCGCCTCTCGATCTTTCCGGCCCATGGGCATTTGTGGGTTGGTTGTACGAAAATGTATTAGGAATTTTCCCTTAAAAACTACCGTCCACCTTTGTGCTGTCAGTTTGTATTTTCCTGACCACCCCGTAGCATTTTTACGATTTTTAATAATAATGGATTCGTGAAGAATGGGTATGTTCACGCGGCACGCCCCATTTATGGCAACCGCGTTAGCGTCAAGTTGGCCATTTTTCTCGCTTTATAACTTCAAAGCCACGCAAATTTTGCATTATGTTTTTGTAGATTCTGTTAGTAAATATTATAAATGTTTATATCGGAGAGTTTAAAGAAAATTAAAAATTGACTTTTTTTTAAATTATTTTCAAAATAATGCATATATAGTTAAATGCCCCTGTGTGAGCACTTGTAAATTTCTGCCGCTAACCAGGACAACGACTTTTCATGCACAGATGAACTATATATAGAGCAGCACACTGGCGAAGTTTGAAGACCTTAGCCTTTATTCGCGACTCCAGCAAACTATAGGGGGCGCGCTAGTCAGGCAAAATGGCGGACGAAAGGAGGTGGTTTTCGTCGTTCAGCACGCGGACCACCATAAATTTCTTGCACTGTAGCGTAAAATCGGTGTTACACATGAAAGCATAGCGATTTTTCGACGGCAGATACCTTCTTCTAGTCAATGCGTAGGAATGGCACGGCGGAAGCATAAAAATAATTACTGGAAACGATATTTGTTTCTATGCTGCCTAAAAGTACCAAGCAGCGATAGCAGACGACAGAGTTGAAACGACCTACTCTCATGAGCTCCGCGGCGTTGCCGCTACGCGGCGTCGATTTCGCTGGAATCGCCAATAGATACGGAGAAAAAAAAAAAACTTTAATCCAGAGCGTTATTGCGCAATGTGCCGTATTTGCGATTTGGTTTTTCAAAATAACGACCCTATTTACTCGGTGATTAATACTTTTTGTCAATCCTTCCTATACCTAATTTATCAGTAAATATTTCTAGACCCGTTGCCAGAACAGTTTTTTTGGGAAGCTGCCCGAAATGCCAACATCGCGCGATACGCAAAACGCGCACGTGACTGAGTGCTTACAATGTTTGTTTTTTTTGCTTGAATACAAGGATTTTTTTTTTTTTACTATTCATGGCATGGACAAGGTATATGGCATGGAGCCAACCGAATATATTTTTTTCATCAAAATTAAAAATGGTCATCGGACATGGTAGTTTAATCTTATCTGAAAACGCCCTGCTGTAAAATGCGAACCTTATCCAGTGCGATATGGCTGCTCCATTCCGAGTTCTTTAATGTGCGGTGGGCAGTAGTTACACATAAATGTGTACCAGTACTATGCCCATCCAGATCAAACTGGCAGGGGTGGGAATCAATCCTATAAAATTGAAATTGTTTGCAAAAAGAACCATACAAGTCCGGCTGCTGGTGTTGGTTCAAGGTTCACACCTTCAAATTTTATATGCATCACTACCTCCTTGAGCTACAACTCCTATGAATGACTGCAAAGTATTCTGTTCTACAAGACTGCTTTTGGAAGCTGCAATTTAAGATCGTGCATTTGATATGTGCTTTTTTTTTCTCTTGACATAGTGAAAGCTCATGCCACTTGGTTGTTTTTTTTGCACGCTGCACTTACTCTTTTATACAAAGTGTTTGATTTTAATTCGAACAGATTTTTAAAAATAGAGCGCGAGAGTTAGGCTAAATTTGTTTTTTTCGGGGATTTATCAGGCTCAATGGACCTATAGATGAGGGGCTAACTGTCACAGTTAAGTTGTCAAATTAACTCTAATCTCTTTATTAACTTTTTATTGATAGTCTTGACGGCAATTACCGTGAGAGGTCGGAGCGGCTTAGTTAACTAGAAAAACTGTAATTTTTTTTATGCAATCTGTTCATTTTTGCGTTTTATCGCCCGATTTAAAAAAAAATTGCGGTGGCTTTGCTTGGCTATGCCAGGATACACGTAGCGTAAGCTTAGGCGCACAAAATGAGAGGCGCTATCAAGCGGCTCCGGTGCAGCGTCAGACTTGGCTACTGCGCAACGGAGGCGGACAGCTGGGCACGCGGCGGCGCCAGTGCGTCTGCCGCGGCTATGACGTCTCGAATGCGAAGACCGGCGAGTCGCGCGGTGGCGCAGAGCCCGCGGCGGTGGTGGCTTCGGCACGCCAGCTGTGCGCCGTATGAGGTCACTGCTCCTCGCGCTTGCACAGCACGGAGCACGGCTCATTATGCGAGCCATGCGAAACTGCTCAACCTCGGCCAGTGTAGCTCACGCTGCAAAATTGCGTTCAAAAAGCGTCGCAAGCCCTGCCCACAATGACGCTTGGAAGAGTGACATCGTTCCTGTCAAGTCACATATCTCGGCAGCATGTCATTGGGGGTGTGCCGACAACGCAATCGACGACGTGACCTAAACGGCATCATTCTTACGAGCCTCACTGTGGACCTTCTATGCGTGCAATTTTTAAATTGAGCAAAAGAACTAAAAAAATGATCGATTAATATCTTGAGGACCATTGCGTTTTCGCAAATTCTTTAAATTGGTCTGGCCTCTAATAGCAGTTGCTGTCAATATTGCAATTCCAACGTGGCCCCTTAAACATTTAATTTAAAAAGTTAACGAATTTTAGTTAGTTGGTCAACTTAGCATGACGATTATACCCTCACCTAATCTGTGTCGAGTCTGATAAATACATGGCGAAGACGGCACTCGTCTAACTCTCGCGCCTTCTTTTTTAAAATCTGTTTGATTTATAATAAAACATCCTGTATACAGCAGATTGGTATTCGACAGTGGTTCTCAAGTGGGCCCTGAAGGCCTTCTTCGGGTCCCTAAGGCGTACACCATGGGTAAGCAACCTACGGCCCGCGGGCCGGATCAAGCCTGCAAGGCAATATTATACAACCCCCGGCATGCTACGAGAAGTAACCCCCCCCCCCCAACACACACACACACACACACCCACACACACGAAATTACGAAAACATGGGCACACACACGAGGTATGCTTGGTTGCAAACCCTGCACAATCGGACGTATCAACTCAAAAAGAGATTTGCCACATAGAGTTCGTTGATCAGCTGATTCCCAAACAGACAAGCTGAAGGATGCATTTGCAGCGAACGACTTTGTTAAGTTTCACGCGGGCCACCCTGAATTAGTTTTAAAATCTATTCAATCTCGAAACGGCCTTGATCGAAGTGTCTGCTTCAGCACGAATATCCAAGGTGTCAAAAATATTACAGTTTTTTTTTACTGCAAAAATAAACTAGGCATCGCTGAACGCACATTCTCTGCCCAAAGGTAGCGCTAGAGGTCACAACCAGATGCCAAAGTTTCAGCCCGATCCGATAACTTAATCAAAAGTTATAAGGGAATTTCTGAAAATTTCAATTGGAAAATGGAGCCCATTTTTGCGCGTTTTCGGTTTCTGGTGTTACAGAGCCCCATGTATTCGAAAACTCCGTCGGCCGCCATTTTACCATTGAAATTTTCAGAAAATCACTTATAATTTTTTATTAAGTTATCGGATAGGGCTGAAATTTCGGCATCTGGTTGTGACCTCTAGCTCTACCTTTGGGTGAAGAATGAGCGTTCAACGATGCCTAATTTAATTTTGCGGTGAAAAAACCCTGTAATTCTTTTTGTGACACCCCTATAATAATATATATATATATATATATATATATATATATATATATATACATATATATATATATAGGAATAAATCAATCATTGGCATAATTATTAGGGTAAATCATATATATATAGGAGAGAGAGAGAGAGAGGGGGAGAGGGAGACAGATAGATAGATAGATAGATAAATAGATTGATATGACAGGAATACTCCTAATAATTAAAAGAGAAAAATATTCCTCCACATGGCCTAAAATGCACGGAATGTATGGGACTTACCCTGTACACTTAACGCAAGTTCCTTCTTTTTTTAAATTCTGGACTGACTAAAGAAAGACCGCCTGTATACGGGCATGACCGTAAAGCCGCGGTCCCACTACTAATGCACAACACAAAAGACTGTTTGCCGACAACGGGAGTCTTAGGAAGCGTTTATGCACATCCGATACGGTACGATACGATACTACAGAAGACCCGCACATGCACAGTTCGTACCGGAGGGCCCATCGTACCATATCGGATGCGAAAAAACGGTTCCCTCAAACTTCCTACAGTCGGAAACGTTTTTTTTTTCATGTATGACGGTTTTTACATTCGTCATTCAAAAATTGTTTGCAGACATGTCCGAAGCATACATGCGTCCACATGCTTGGAAGATAGCTTGAGGCACCATCATCTCTGCAGCAAACATTTCGTGTCTTTCGTATACGATGTACGAGTAGTCTGATTGTGGCTTTAACGATCGCATAGGGCAGTATAGTGTACGGGGTCGTCCATGTAGGCCATCCAGAGGACTCCGTGTGGAGCAGTCTGGGATTCCCAGCCAGTATATAGCGGCGCCCCGGGTACTTGGGTGAGTTGGGTGACCTATGCGGTTGGGGAAGCCACTCGCGATGATTACCTGAAAATTCACTGCCTACCATCGGGGCTTTCCGGATGACGCCGCACATCGACTCCCCGGCGCAGCTGTCTCACCTTGGTCAGTCGCAGCACGCTTAATTATCCTCTATAATTAGCTTTTGCACTAGTTTCTGCTCGGTGTGTTTCTCGCTATAATCGCAGAAATAGCATACGAGTGCGTCTGTAAACGTTCTCGCCGGTACGAGACCAGTCCGCTTAAACCCTAATTTCCCTTTTTAACGAAACGGCGTTTTGCACGTCGCTGTGACCGAGTCTACCTACGAATGGGTACTTTTCAGGCCGTGGGACGGGGATATGTAATTATATGTATATACTACGATAAAACATCGCTATGAAGTTTTCATGTTTCTTGACTAGCACAGTGGTAATGACTTTGTGAATAATGGTGGCTACAAAACGATTAGGCAAATAATTAAATGACAGCTGCTGCGTTTGATGCAGACCTGGGAAGTAATCCGTTGCAAGTAACGGATTACTTGTAATTAATACGATTACTTTTTTAAGTAATTTTGTAATTGCCACGCTACTTTTTTCGGCATTAATTTGTAATTTAATTTCGTTACAAGATATTGGTAACGGATTACTTTAGTTACTAGTCACTTTTTTAAAAATATGAGCATAATACAGTAAGTGGAGCAATACCAGCAGTACACCCAGCAGCATAAACAGAAAGTTCAACAAAATAGAAAACATCTGGAAGTGGAAAATAGCCGAAAAGAAAACACTGAATTTGTTTTGTATGACCGTTCACTAGAACCACTAGAAAAACGGTCAAGGCATGTACTAAATATACAGAAAGACAAAGATCAAGTAAGACAACGCCGAGTAAACTCTCCGCCGCCTTCCATCTTGTTTTCTTCTTCTTCCGGGGAGGAAAAAAGCTATTCGTGTTTATCATGTTTTTGTCTTTTACACGATTTCACCTTTCCAACTTTTTCGACGTCTCCCGCCACCTGCACAGACATCAAACGCGGGTCCGTACCCCCTCAATTCGCGGCTTCACAACTCGCGTAACAGACGTATGTATCCTCGCGCGAGGGGGTCGAATTCTCTTTGTCTTTGATGGGCGCTACTTTATTCTAGCATGCTCTTGAGTTACGGCTAAAAAGCGCCCGGCGCGTGGCTGAGAGCATCGTCTTCGGGGGTACAGACGATATTTTTTTTGGTGCACTTGTCTGGACTAGTGGACATGGTGGTCGAGTCCACTCCCCGCCTTAAAGTCAACTGTCAATATAAAAGGGGGGGAGTTAGGCCATCTAAGGAGTGCTGACAGAGAGAGGGGAGAGAGAGCACGCGTAAAGTAGTGTGTTCCTCTATTATTTTGTGAGACCGATGGCCATCGCTTCTCTCGCTCTCTATGCCCTCCCTTCCCCTGGCCTCCACAAATATTTGTATGAAAGTGAGAACTGATAAACGATCGATAACCAGTACCATATTTTAGTACGCATAGCATTCTTTGGCTACTTCACGCACTTTTCGTCTATGTATCTATCTATCTGGCTATCTAACCTCTTACGCCGCAGGTCGATAAATAAATCAAAAGACCGGCGCCGGTCTTTTTTATTTAGAAGGGAAGGGTGAGGGTGAGCTAGCGGGAGAGGCCGCTAGCTCACCCTCTCCGCGCTCGGGAGAGGGTGATGTAGCGGCCGTGCTCAGCCTCACGAGAGCGGAATGAGCCCTCGTGCATGGAACGCGCGCGCACCGGTAGCTGTGACAGCGCTGTAAAGCGCGTCCAATGGTAAAGATATAAACAACCGTTTAGGAGTACCGTTGGTTGAGACTAGCTGAGACGCCAGAAAGTCTGGTCGGTACCATTTGAGTGTTTGTGCGTATGGCGCGTGCTTTGCTCGCCTTCCTAAGTGACACAAACGCACGGCTGGGCTGCGGAGATCGTGCGCAGGGCTGTGAAAGTGTCAACAAATTTAGAATCGCCTCAAGAGTGGGCTGGCGTATCTAGAGTGTGCCGGCCACCTGACGAACGCGCATAACTCCGCGCCGTTTGATGCTATTCGCATTAACGTAGATAATCATTCCCAAAGGATGGGTTCTGCTGATTTTTTTTTCTAAGTTTTCGGTCACGGAGTGTCCATCGTCATTATGGCCATCTATTAATGAGATGTTCAAAATTCAGGGCATTAAGGAGAACGGACGCCTAGCGTTTCAATTCGCATACTTTGCTGCGAAAAATCACGCGTTGTCATCCTTTGAACAACAAACTTTAATCTACGGAAACACATCAAGGTAAGCTGGGACACCTGCATTCTTGCATTGGCTACATTGTGGCGTTAAGAACCAAGTTTTCGCTTTTTCTTGTGAGATAACAGGTTAAACACCCAGAGTCCAAAAGGGGCTTCCGTAGAGTCGCTTCTTTGAGATCCAAATCTCGTAGGGGAGGTAGATGCTGCTACCGAGCATACGCACTCACTAGCACTCTGTCTGCACAATGCCAGGGGTCATTTCCGGAGGGGTGTCAGCTAGCGGGATGGCGGGTGTGGTTGCAGCTCTCGGTGCCTTGTCGGCTTACAGGTGAATGGAATGCACCTACACTCTTTTCTCTCGAATACAATATTTTATTTTTACAAGGACTACCATAATGGCGTGTTCACATGGGAGCGGATCCGCGCGTTCTCAACGGCAAAGCGGCTGAGATTGAGCGGTTTGAGCGCGCTTTTGCTAACCGATTCGGGACCGATTTCTCCCAACCCGCTTTCACGAACCGCAAGACGGCCGCAATCGGAACGCGACGCTGACGTGACGTCAGTGTGTTTCAAAACAAGATGGCACCTGTCTCTGGCGAGGCGTCCAAGGCGATATAGTCCTAAGCGTTACCGCAGACAAATCAACGGAGAAACGATGTTCACGTCCGTCACTTGAATCCGCCGCGAAAAGAATTGACTCGTGATCTTAACGGGCTTCGCACCGGTGATTTGGTTCGGGTAAGAGTTCGTTTATTATTCCGGGTGCCACAGCCCGAAGCTCGCTGCCTTCCTAGCAAGGACGTTTAAATAGGGCAGGACCCGGCATGACGTCATACCCAGCGACGCCGGAAGAACAACCCAATCCCAGACTGCCCCGCGCCCCGACGCTCTCTCATCCAAACTAAATTCAACCATGCTCCCATCGTCTGCTCTCCGCTCGGTCGTTAGGCTTAGGCTACGTCTGCTCCTTGCCTGCGGTCTGCTTCGTCTGCTCGCTGTCGCGGCTGGCTTTCGATTCAATCGGCGCACCAAAAGATGTTTCGATGCGAACCCGAATACTCATCACGGCGGAGTGAAACCAACATCTTCTCGAAGCAGAATTTGTACGGCTTTCTCAACCCGCGATGCCCTTCTCAGCACGAAACACACCACAGCGCCTTCTCAGCGTTCGTGCCTACAATCCTTCTCAGCGTTCGTGCCTACGATGACTGACTCGCGATCGCTTTCCAAAGCCGCGCTACGACGACTCGTTCGAGACGACGCTCCAGGCGCGGTCGCGCGGTGTCGAGAGCGTCCGCTACACGCCGACTTCCTAGTCCTACTGGTCAGGCAAGTGTTGGGCTCGAAATCTCGCCTGTTCGACACCGATTCAGTCGGTGCGTCGTCTAGAGCGTCTCAACTCTAGTCCATAGAGTTATTACAATAAACGCTAGAGGCTCAGCTGGCGCTAGTGTGCTGTTGCATTTTGAAGCAGACAGCAAGCAGTCTAAATTTGACTTCCGGTAATGTATTCCTATGGGAAAAAGCGAGTGCATTTTCTCTCTGCGCTCGATTATAAGAGCAAATATCACGAATAATTTGTACGTACTAGGCACATTGGAACATTTCTCAGTCACGCAGACGAAATAAATGGTCAGTTACGGCGTTTTTCTTTCAAATTCATTGCATTAAAAACGGTGCTAAAACGGCTTCGTACGTGTATTTTTGTGCACTGTCGGACACTGTTAGCGCGAACAGCGTCGACGTCGACGCTTTCCAACATGGGGGATATACGTGCCAAACGGACGAAGGACATGTGGAAAACCAAGAGCGACGGCAAGAACTACGCAATAACACTGGATAAGTAACTCCTTGTGCTTGCAGACGATCAAAATAAATTGAAAGTCACGTAATATAGTCAGATTTGCAATAAATAAGTACTGCGAAGATGCTTGTTCTGGGTTCAAATGGTTCAAATCATCACCCGCACGCTCCAAATCTTTGCAAATAAGGGAGCCAGAGAGCAGGTGCCCGATAAAAACTGCCCGACATGGGAAATAATAAAAAGACATACCTTTCGTAGCTCACGTGCTTTATTTTTTGCGTTCGAATGTTTCTTTGACCGATCGTAAAGATGCACGACGGAGTCATTTTCATCCAATGACAGGACGGGCATATTAGCAATATATAAGCACCACCAAAATGCTAGCAAACCTTGAACACACTCTACATTCCTTTCCATCGTTAGTTTGCTTAGAATCGTTGCTCGTTTTCACATACCTTCCTTGAAACAGAGGTTTGGGTCTGAAATAGAGCGAAGTTTAACATCGTTCAGTGGTAAAGAAAAATGCTGTAACTAAAGCAATTACACTTTCACAATACCAATAAAGGTACATACTATCCGGTACAACCAAAATGACAAAAGTTATTCATGTTATTTTCCGGCGAAGAGACAAAATTCACGCGCGTTTTCCCATAGGAATACACAGGGAGGCTGGAAATCTAGACTGCATGCTGTCTGCTTCAATTTGCAACCGGAAGTCCCGTAGACACTAGCGCCAGCTGAGCCTCTAGCGTTTATTGTAATAACTCTATGCTCTAGTCACTTACTTTCTGCTGGGCAACCAGGCGTTCGTTTATAATAATCTCATCCAATTCCGACCATACCGGTTTAAAAGTCTCCCGTTAAGCGCTGTTTCAAATAAAGTGGGTGCCGCCATTACTTTCGGTGCACACAATCGCGTTGCCACGGAAATGCCATGGCAACGAGGGTTGTTTGCACCGAAATTAATGGCGGCGCCCACTCACTAGGCTTCTCATTGGTCAAGAAATGTTCGTCGCGGCTCGTGGCCACGCCTACTTCCGTTACACTTCGCTCCATGCATTGGGGATAGGGACGCCACCTCCTGCCCATTATAACCTCCTTGCTTCCTAGCCTCTGCCCGTAGAACGTCGGAACCCGCCCCTGATCGACTGAAATGTCAGCTTTTCTACCCACGATAGTCGCGTGAACTATTGAAAGCTTTAAACACCGTCCATGATCACCACGAAGGCCGATAGAGACGTCGTGAGCCTGATTGCTTAGCCAACGCAATACCGCGGAGCGGGCAGGGTACCTGCGCTAGCTCGACCCGTAACCAGTACTACTAACAAAATAAATAAAGGGAACATACTCAACAAATAAAGTGTACTTACCAGACGATGCAGAGGTTATCCATACGGCGTTTATTCGAGCTTAATGTCAAACAAACAGTAGACTCGATCGACGTGCGAGTGACGAGAGGAGGGTCCGCCACCAACGAAGCCACGACCGGCTAGCACCGAACACATTCCCCGCACCGCGGTCCACCCCACCGTTCACAACTTCGGAAAAGATAAGAGCGAACAACGAGGGAGGACACTGGCCTAATGTTGAGAGTTGGGCTAGTTGGTATTCGTTGATCATAATGTAAAAACAGCGCAAACAAACACGGACGAAGGAGAAGAAACACGCAGACGGGACAAGCGCTGACTCGCAACTGAAACTTTATTACTTGAAAAAGGAAAAAAGAAGAAAAAGAAATAAGATAAAAACACACACACCAGGAAGACCCCAAATCAGCCAGACATGCACGTGTCAGCCCCTTCCCCTATCAGCACCATCACATCACCGCGTGGCCAACTTTCACCCTCTCGCGCATAAATTCAAATTCTTTTTGTGTAAGCGTTATTGAGGCCTCACTCACACACCGATCCCCCAGAGTGACAATGTGAAAGGCCTCGAGCACTTCTCTCGCCAGTCTATCTTTGTTTCGTCCTAATACTGCAGTGTCAGGGAAGGACGGTTTACACTTGCATACGTTGCAGTGCAACGAGAGGTGCCCTCCAACCGTGGCACTAAGGGAGTAGTTATGCTCTCTAAGCCGATCGTTTAAACAGCGTCCTGTCTGCCCGACGTAACACTTATTACACGAGAGGGGGATCTTATAAACAACCCCCTCACAGCATCTCACGAACGGTTTCGCATGTTTCTTTTTGCACTCTCGTTTTGGGTGCCCTTCCGCTCTTGCTTCAATCCTAGAGCAGACCTGTTTAAGTCTGAGGGGGCTGAAAACACCACCGGAACGTTATATCGGCTTCCGACCTTCTTTAGGCTATGGGAGATCCTGTGGATATACGGGATCACTACAGGCCTTTTCTTTTCTACACTGGGCTTATCCGCCTGGGATCCTTTAGTCCGCTTCAATAATGCACTTGCAACGTCAGACAGTAACGTCGGTGGAAACCCCGCTGCTCGTAACCTTTGCACCTGTGTGCCAAAGCTCTCAGAAAGCGTATGTGGGCACGACTTTTCAAGGCTGCACCCAAGCAAGAGAGTGCTATGCCCCTCTTAATCAGTTTTGAATGAGCCGACCTGTAATCCAGAAGGCCCTTCTTGGACCGCGGAGAGTAGCACCAACACATGTGAACCTCGCTGGAGCGGAGGGAGAGGTCAAGGTACTGGAGAACCCCTCCTTTAGGTACCTCCACAGTAAATCTGAGCCCTCCGCCACACTCCGCAAAAACTGCCATCACCTCATCCACAGACGTCCCAGTCACGCCCCCTCCGTCACAGTCCTCGTGAAACACTACAAAGTCATCGACGTATCTCACTACTTTTTAACCTTGGTGTTGCACAGAGACCTCTCTATATCACGGTCTACTTCCGCCAAGAAAATGTCACTTAAAATGGGAGCCACACTCGAACCTATGCAAACTCCCGCTTTTGCAGAAAGCACCGATCACGCCACCCTACCACCGTCGATAGTAGGTAGAACTGCAGCAGTTCCAGAAAGCTATCCAGCGTTATACCACTTGAGTTCCTGAAGGAGAGTTCCCCGTCAGACTCGATGCACGCTTTCACTGAAGACATTAGTCGGTCATGGGGGAGGGAGTAGAAAAGGTCCTCCACATCCACGCTGAACACACCGCACCCCCTGGTATCACACACCTTCAGGAAATCCGCAAGCTCCTCGGAGTTCGACACCGAAATGGGTCTCGGATGCTTAGGGACGACAATTTCCTTGAAGGTAAGTTGACACCTGTCGTTGCCATGTCTCTTTTTCAGTGACTATAGCTCTAAACGGGCAAGCTTCTTTGTGGGTCTTGGCGGTAAAGAATACCTCTAGGTGTAGCTTCTCCGCCTTGCCTATTCTTTTCGCCAACTGGGTGAGAGCCAGGCGCTCACACATTTCCTTCGCCCTGTCCCTGGTTTTCTTCAAGTGAACTTCCACGCCCCTAAAATTCTTCTCCAGCGCTTTTGTCGCTTTCTCGTTGAACACGCCCTCAGGCAAAACCACAAAGGACCCTTCTTTGTCCGACTGCACAACTCTCTGCTTGTGTTCCACCATGAAATCAACCAGGGGCCTAATTGGATCCCCCTTCCTCTTCCTCTCGTGCACAGGAGTGCATCCACGCATTCCGCAACACACCGTGGGCGCTCTGCTTCCAAGGCTTTTTCCGCAACTGTCTTCCCCAAAGACACCAACTCTACCTACTATCGACGGTGGTAGGGTGGCGTGATCGGTGCTTTCTGCAAAAAGCGGGAGTTTGCATAGGTTCGAGTGTGGCTCCCATTTTAAGTGACATTTTCTTGGCGGAAGTAGACCGTGATATAGAGAGGTCTCTGTGCAACACCAAGGTTAAAAAGTAGTGAGATACGTCGATGACTTTGTAGTGTTTCACGAGGACTGTGACGGAGGGGGCGTGACTGGGACGTCTGTGGATGAGGTGATGGCAGTTTTTGCGGAGTGTGGCGGAGGGCTCAGATTTACTGTGGAGGTACCTAAAGGAGGGGTTCTCCAGTACCTTGACCTCTCCCTCCGCTCCAGCGAGGTTCACATGTGTTGGTGCTACTCTCCGCGGTCCAAGAAGGGCCTTCTGGATTACAGGTCGGCTCATTCAAAACTGATTAAGAGGGGCATAGCACTCTCTTGCTTGGGTGCAGCCTTGAAAAAGTCGTGCCCACATACGCTTTCTGAGAGCTTTGGCACACAGGTGCAAAGGTTACGAGCAGCGGGGTTTCCACCGACGTTACTGTCTGACGTTGCAAGTGCATTATTGAAGCGGACTAAAGGATCCCAGGCGGATAAGCCCAATGTAGAAAAGAAAAGGCCTGTAGTGATCCCGTATATCCACAGGATCTCCCATAGCCTAAAGAAGGTCGGAAGCCGATATAACGTTCCGGTGGTGTTTTCAGCCCCCTCAGACTTAAACAGGTCTGCTCTAGGATTGAAGCAAGAGCGGAAGGGCACCCAAAACGAGAGTGCAAAAAGAAACATGCGAAACCGTTCGTGAGATGCTGTGAGGGGGTTGTTTATAAGATCCCCCTCTCGTGTAATAAGTGTTACGTCGGGCAGACAGGACGCTGTTTAAACGATCGGCTTAGAGAGCATAACTACTCCCTTAGTGCCACGGTTGGAGGGCACCTCTCGTTGCACTGCAACGTATGCAAGTGTAAACCGTCCTTCCCTGACACTGCAGTATTAGGACGAAACAAAGATAGACTGGCGAGAGAAGTGCTCGAGGCCTTTCACATTGTCACTCTGGGGGATCGGTGTGTGAGTGAGGCCTCAATAACGCTTACACAAAAAGAATTTGAATTTATGCGCGAGAGGGTGAAAGTTGGCCACGCGGTGATGTGATGGTGCTGATAGGGGAAGGGGCTGACACGTGCATGTCTGGCTGATTTGGGGTCTTGCTGGTGTGTGTGTTTTTATCTTATTTCTTTTTCTTCTTTTTTTCCTTTTTCAAGTAATAAAGTTTCAGTTGCGAGTCAGCGCTTGTCCCGTCTGCGTGTTTCTTCTCCTTCGTCCGTGTTTGTTTGCGCTGTTTTTACATTATGATCAAGGACACTGGCCCTCTATCCCGAAAACAGGGTCAGCTATTCATGCGGGAAGGGTCCACTTCGAAGAAAAGGTCGGGGGCATCCTGTTCTGAGGCAGCAAGGCGCGCCTAGCTGGGCTTTGCTTGCGGGCGAAGTCGAGGGAAGCACCGGCGAGTTTTGCGGGTCCATGTCTCTTTTCGCTGCCTGAACTCGTGATGCGTGCGAACGTTCCGAAGAAAAATCTTCCGGGTGCCAAAATAGCAAAACTTTGGCTTTGGATAGTGGATTAAAGTGGATTTTGGACTGTAAAACAGGGTTGCCAAACGCAACTCTCAAAAGATCACGCGTAACCTCCAACCGCCTCTCGCCAACCGCCAAACGCCTCTGCTTGTGTCTGAACGGGGTCGTTCGCGAACCGCATCCGCAACCGCTTCGCGAACGCGGATCCGCTTCCAGTGTGAATGCGCCATAATACCGGCGTATGAGAAATGAAAAGTAGTGTTGCAGAACATTTTTGAAAAATATCTAAATTGTTTTTATTGTTTTCTGGATAAGTGTACGGAAAAAGCAACGTGAAAGTAATCTGTAACGGTAATCCATTACATTTGAGGCTCGGTAATTTGTAATTGTAATCCATTTCAATTTTAAAATAACGAGCACAAGTCTGGTTCCATACCACGTAAATTGGCGTGAGATATTACGGCTGTCATTTAATTTATTTAAATAACTATTAGTGTTATTTCTATAGAGGGTGTTTTCACGTCAGATCGTACAATGATAGTGCGGGTCATTTTTTATATCGGTATATGTAAAAATATATATATGTGTTAAAGCCATGTTTTTGGGAGGAGCATTCAGCTATATCTGAACGTCGCAGCTAATTTTATTCCTAAGATATAAAATTTTGAAGCTCAAGGCGTGTAGATTGCCAAGTTTACTGTACTTTGTACAGCCGTCAATTTCACACCGATGCATGCACGTAATAATTTTTCAAAATTATTTTATGAAAGGTTCACAAATGTGCTCAGAATATTAAAATTACAATAAAAACATGTCTATGCCAAAAAAAAGTGTACGAAACACGTAAACACGTTGAACAGACGTATTCACAAATTATTTACCAACAAACAACTTTTAATAAAATGGCGCAATGTGTATCAATATGATCACCTTTGAATGCATTTTACGAATATATACAACAGATATATGCTTAGCTATTATTTTCGCCGTGCAATTAATGCAGAAACGCAGCTGCTTTCTCTAAATGTAACAAGATTGCACGTCAATATTAAAAAAAACACCTCCATCTTTTCTTTGTTTTAAACACTCCTTAATCGTTTGCAGTGTCTTGAACTAACTTGTGATGGAGAAACATCGAGTTACATATTGCCACGTGCGTCGCAGCCCGAAACTATAGAACAGTTTTTGTACCGCTGGGACGCAGTGTTCTTTTGGGATATCCTGCAACGAACATAAAAAAGACCTCTCCTTTAAAACCCCATTATATCTGTTTTCTACCTATCAGGGCAAATGAGAATCTTTCGCTAGACAAGATTATGGTTCGTGGGTTGTTTAGCCTCTGGATCGCGGATGACGGTGAGATACGCTGAGCAATGCCCCAGGTCAGCGCGTATTTTCTTTATTCATTATGTTGCACGGGTAAAGAGTGGTTATGAACAGAACAGAAACGAATGTGTGACAGACATGCGGGACAGATGCTTTGAATGTACCGTCGCCCGTTTGTCAACTACGAACATAGTCGCATCATGGTACCTTAACGACCTCTACGCACTACCTCCTCCCTTTCGCTTTTAAGGCTGAACTCCATGGAGCGAATTATGCGACGAATAACTGACGAACGCCGCCCGACGGCACGCTCGCTTTGCGCGCGACATAGCAGCCACTGTGGTGATTCCACGCGCAGAGCAAAAGCCGCCGGGCAAAATTCGTCGATTTTTCGCAGCATATTCGTCACATGGAGTTCAGCCTTTAGGGGCGAAGCTCCTTAGGGGCTAGCCATGTCCGTCCGCCCATTTGTCCGTCCATCTGTCTGGCGTCCAGTGCTCTCGTGAGCTCACGTGCTCGTGTAAAGCAAAAAAAGAAAAATGAAAAAAGATGAAAAAATTAAACAAAAATGATCAAAACATTTTTTGCGCAGTCGACAGAATTCGTACCTGTGCGGGGAAATTTAACCCGATCAAAAAGACCATCAATAAAATCTGATGGTCCATCAAACTTTCTTGATGGTCCATCAAACTTCCCTGATGGCCCATCAGGTTTCCTTGATGGCCCACTAGACCTCCTCGATGGCGCTCTGATGGTCCATCAGACCCTCCAAATAGACCATTAAGGGATTTTGATGGTCTATCACTCTTCCTTGATGGCATCTGATGGACGATCAGAGGCGTCTTAATGGTCCATCAGGAGCTCCAATGGGTCCACCAGACTTCCCTGATGGACCATCAAAGCGTTTGACGGTCCGCCAGAAATTCGTAACGGCAATTAACACAGTATTAGTAATCCCGCTCATACCATCAGAATTAACTATCCATTGTCCGACAGGCTGACTTGATGGTGGCTGATAGACCATCAAACATTTCCTGATGGTGGCTGATGGACAAT
>JAZHYW010033756.1:0-29809 GCA_037355805.1 Ixodes ricinus | reverse complement strand
CCGCAAGTTCACTTTTCTCCGCTTCTCTGGCGTCTACGTCCGCCCACGGTCTTTTTTGCGTCACATTCAATATTATAACGTTAACAGAACGCCCTTCCTCATCGAGTCGGGGAGCAGGCTGCTCATGAATAATCCCTATGTCACATTAACTAGGAACCCACCACTAAGTTTGGCCTCGACAACGGGCAACCTCTTTGCTGTGGTGTTGCAACCGATATAAGAAATATGATTATGTTTAATTATTAAAAGTTCCATAGGCTTCAACAGTTGTGAACGAATTGCACAGTTGGACCATTTTACGAAATCGCTAGATCCGATTGGCTCCATTCAGCTGCAGTGACCCCAACATCCCTTTGTGCTTATT
Source organism: Ixodes ricinus (assembly GCA_037355805.1). Classification (NCBI taxonomy): domain Eukaryota; kingdom Metazoa; phylum Arthropoda; class Arachnida; order Ixodida; family Ixodidae; genus Ixodes; species Ixodes ricinus. The sequence goes on along the minus strand of JAZHYW010033756.1, from coordinate 29,445 downwards.
GTTGGGCTTCTTTGGCCCCCGAGGTCGTTTTAAGACGCTTCTTCCTTCTCCTTCCTAATGAGAGCATTGTTTGGTCGTCGAAATCCCCGAACCTCGTTTTCGGTCAGGTTGCACCCGTTATTTCTAGAATGGTGGATTAGTGCACAGATAACATTTGTCTGAATTGCTCAAACTCTAAAGCAATACCATATTCCCGAAGCAAAAAAAAAAATTATAACTGTTTTACTTATTGTGTTCACTGGGATTTGGTGTGTAGCGTAAAAAACTGTCGACACAGAATAGTTTATTCTGACTTTTGCCACAAAAGACTTCAAGCCTCATGGAAGCGCATGCAAATGTGCTCCCTGGACGCCGTTCCGCTTTGCATACGCGCATGCGGAGCGCGAAATATTTTTCTGACGAAAGTTGAAGACTTCTGTTTAGTGAGGACACCTCTTGACTCAGATAAGATATTTCGAGGTCATGTGTATTTACAACCGCGACATAATGACAGTGTGGGCAAATAAAAATGCGGGTCTTTTCCCATGTGGCTGACTTTAGAACTACACCGATGGGGACAAGTGAGCGTTCGACTGAGACTCGTATTCTCCTGTCGCCTGGGGGAACGCGTGAGGGGCTCTCCAGCCTGCGTGAACAATGCAGCATGCACCGTGCATCTGTTCAGCACCTGCTCAGCATAGAGCCCGAAGTCGGTCAACCTCACATTTTTGACAACTGCTTTCGGGAGAGATGCAGCCTGTAGCGGCCGATCAACGCCACTCCGCCCATTATGGGCACTGCTTGTGGGCAATATATTGATTGTTATTTCATTTGAGGCACTGGGCCGCCCCATACTTTTTATGTTACTCAAAGGACCCCACAAACAACTTTGTTCGAATACGAATAAAATCAAATAATTATGTGCGACATGCGGGTTTCATACACTGCCTCTACTGCTTTAGCTTCGGCTATTATTACTGGTCGTATAAGCTGTCAAAAGAGAGGGGACAATTTGGATAACGTAGTTTTAGGTGTGCTTTACGCAATAATTTTTAGAACATTTCACTTTAGTGCGATGACCGGCTGTACTATCGATGCTTGTTTTACAGCAATCTAGGAGTTCCACACGTTCATCGAAACACATGCTTCAAAAACAAAACAAAAACAATACCGTAATTAAATTTAAAAGTGCAGTTTATGTTTTCCGGTGTTCGCGGGAAGGCGCTCTATTTGACATGTCACATAGCCAAAGGGGCATATCTTCTTTGTGGAGTTCTAGGCAGTGAAAAGTTGTTCTGGATTGAAACTGTCCCCACTGTAGATGGGCAATCTTGCCAGTGCAGTGCGGCAGCTAACGTGGGGTATTAACCTGCATCTTGCAATAATAATAAAAAGGGCAATGAAACCATACTGAATTTTATGATTCAGCACTTTAAAGAAGCATGCTGACAGAAGCATAGAAATTGTATCCTTACATGCATAACATCTAAACTGTAAGCTTTTTTTTTCAGTATAGTTTTGATGTTACACGCGAACTCTTTTTTTTAAGTCACTCATACGCAAAGCTTGCTGACGCAGTTTCGGGAAACCACGATGGTTATATACCACGGGTATATATTCTGAACTTCGGTGACATTTAAACGTGGTTCATGTGTTGAAGTCGAGCACTGCGTTACCACTGTATTTGGGCTTGGCCAAAGTCAATGCCTTGCAGGACATTCAGATTTTGGCTCGTATTCAATCACTGCGGTGACGGGAACAGGTAAACTCTATCAATGTACGGAGTACGGCGCGTTCACCGTTCATTGACAACTACAGCACATGGCTGTGATGATAATTGGTGGCACATCATCTGTAACAAATACATAGGGCATTCGAGCAGGTTGGAAAACAACATACTGTACTTGTAAGCCATGGAATGGAGAATCTAGAAACACAGACAACACAAAATGTAGTCTCAAACTCGCGGCCTGCTATTATTTAACATCTTCTGCGGCTACTCGTGCGTGGCAAAAAAACGCTAATGCGCGTTTTATAGGTTATGAAGTGCAGGTATTCGACGATAATAAGAAAACAGTTTTATGATCCCTTTATCGCACTCCTTATCCGAATCCAAACGAACACTGGCCGGGATCTAACTCAGTAGTTCTACAAAAAGGCGTACCTTTTTTTTCCCACTTATATAGGTAATATTATGACGTAAAGGAAGAAACTCAGAAGAAAAAAAAACTTTTATGAACTTTTTTTTTAAAGCAGGAGTTCTTTTTTGTTTTGTTTTTTTATACACAAGACATGGTTTAATATACAGGAAGTCAGAACAAGTCTGGACAATGTTTTATTAATTGCTCTGCTATCCCATAAAATCACGATGGAGAATACAGAGCGCGGCCTCAAGAAGACGAACTAATTATGAAAACTAACGTCAAGCTGATTTTTTTCCAGGTTCTAAAATGTTTTCGCAGAAGTGTTCACAGCGTATGCGCACAATGGAGGCAGGTGCGCGAGCGCCCCGTCGCTCCTCTATAATCCCTTACGTCCTTCAACCCGATTTCGGTAAGCTACGAGAAGGACGGACTCGACAGGCTTGTTGTTCCCTTTTGCCCTTGGATGGGCATTGGCTCTCCTCTAAAGCTTGGTTCACACCAAGCTGCACCGTCCCGTACCCGCATGGCGTCACCGGCGACGTGATACGGCTAGGGGTGTTGTAAGAAAAAAAAACAAAAAAAACGAATTGTTATAAAAAAAAACAAAAAAAAACTAGAGGTTCAGTGCTCAGGGCCGGGGGGGGGGGGGGGGGGTAAGGCAGGAAAGAAGGAAGCAGGCCGAATGGTGGAGAAAGAGAGAGGGGATGTTTCCTCCTCCCCTCTCTAGTGGTGTTCGCCAGTGTCACTTGTGTGGTGACTTACAAGACATCCACAAAAAAGATCGTTGTTGGTGGCAGTCGAACAGGGAAAGGTGTACGCCAAGCGTTTTTGGAATCGGCCTTCTAGGAGCTCGTCAACGAAAGACTAATGATTCAGGTAAGATATGGCGCTTCATATTTCTCTCAATGAAAATTGCTTAGAGCGTACTGGCTGCTTCAATTTATATTTAAGGCCATCGGGATAGTCCGCAGTCGACTGGCGTTATCGTCGAATAACTCGTCTTTGGAAACAAAAATCGCATAGTAAACGGCTTGCCGAAATTGGTAGCTTATGTTGCAAGCAGGAATGTCCATGGAATATTTATTTCAGTCGAAAAATGTTAAATATCGAAATGTTAACATAGCTATTGGATTGTCTAGAAAATTATTGCTTAAAAAAACTACAAAATGAGGGACCTCTTAGGGGAAATTCAGTAAACCTTTCATGTCTTGGTCTTTCAATGGCATCTCAATCGCTTGATTACTAGTAGGGCTGGACGTCGGTAAAAATATATTAGCACGATTAATCATCGCTCCTTATTAGATTAATTAATTGAATAATTGGTTTCGTTTATTACCATGAATAATAGTTTAGAAAAGTCAAAATGATATATTTTGCTTTCGCTGAATATTGTTATAAGCGGCGCAATATACAATTCAGGATTTTAAATCAACCTTGAGGTGTAGTTCAGATCAGCCAAAAGGCATTCACACTCCCAAATTATTACTCCAGCCGTGGAGGCAAAGCGGTTCGTTCATATTCTCCGGCAATAGCGAACTCCTTTGAGTATGCGCTAAACGGACACTCGCCAGGCGCTAAACGTTACTGGGACACGTATAACCTCCACTTGCATTGCGGCAAAGAAGTGTCTGTCATTGTTGATCGCTTCCCGGTTTTGAGGGAATGCGAAGAGGTTGTTGTTTAATTTACTAGGGTGCGTGTTTGTTGCTATGCTTAACGTTATACTATATTCAACCTTTTACGCTTCTTTAAAGTTATACTTATTATTTCTAAGGACGGTGCTATTTCAGACAATCATTTTTGTTTCCACAGATTGTCAGCGAATTCGAGCGGCGCAGTGACAAGATACCCTATGAAAGCCTCACTGTACTTATCGAGCGAAGGTCTGAGCTGATCCTCTAGCTGCACATGGAGAAGATGGGCTCACGAAGGACGCCTCGCGGTTCCTCAAACTTGCGCAGCTGCAGACCGCAGAGGAGGAAGACCGTAAGCAACACTATCCGACATGTTTGTCAGGTGTTCTAATAGTCTTACTATCCTCCGTTTCATCTAACGTCCGGTCGCAGCGGATGTTACGAGCCATCCGAGCCAATCCAAGGCCGTGTGAGTGTCACGTGACTTCGGAGAGGGGCCGCAGTGGTGCATGGAGAGCGTATCATTATTTTATTATCTTCACACTTCAGGAACTCATGGGTTGCTTAATTGTGTGTTTGTTAGACAAGGGGAAGTCAGTCAGAAATTTAGCAAGTTCAGTACGACCCTTAGCCTGGGGTCTTTAACCTGCATCACACAGTAGTGTATACACAAGCAAACGTCGGCACAATGCCCAACCAGATCAAAATGGGCAGGAGTGGAGATTGAGCTTGAGATGCCTCGGTTCTGCAGCACGAACGTTGGCTCCAGTGCTCCAAGCTGTGCTGCTTTAACACACGCGGCGGCTTTGTGTCGAGTGGCACAAACTTCTATGCTAAGCAACCTGTTCTTTCAACACTTCTTTACAGAATGACACAGAATGCACTCCAAAACCTCAGTAACCTTTTGAATATTTACCGGTAATTAAATGACAAATAAAATTTAAAATCCAACTAACAGCGATTGTAACGAAATAATTTGACTCGTTGCATATTTATATGTTTATAACATTATTATCTTTTTCTTTAGCACGATATTAGAAAGTAGCTAAAGTAACCGATAAAGCAAACCTACCCATCACGAAAGTACAGCGAAACTCGTGTCTACCTCCTCACAGAATACGCGGTGGGTTAATCACTTTGATCTACAGAGCGCTCCAAGCGAGTGACGCAGCCCATAACAATGTTTAAATTGAAAACGCGCGCGCAGAAAAATATTTCCTTTTCCTGCGCCTATTCCAAAAATTTGTTGTGCGGCACTTTGACTCTTGGCGTTGCAGTAATCGGGTCAAATTTATATAAATTCATAATCGAATTCTATGCATCACCTAAACATTTGCCCGCTTCGTACCACCTGTTCACTCCATCTTATGATATGTGACCATTTCGTGAAAGGCCTGAAGTGACTATGCATAGTTAATGGCAGCAAACATCGAAATCACTTACGTGACATTAAAAGACAAATTATGCAGTCACACAGCGTACGGAAGCAGACAAACTCTGATTATTATATCTAAACATGAAAAATAATAGAACTTATATTCATGACCCATATTTACGTACTTTTTTTAATTGTGGTACTTTATTATATTGCAGCTTCCAGCAGAAACATACCCTCATCCGACGGTCCTATTCTCTAGGGAGGACGCCTTCACATCTGCAGCTGTTCAAGTCCAGGTGGAGGACCTATCGGTGGATGCTGGCGACGTCATCCATGGCGTCAGCCTCATGATCGCGATGTATTGGAATTTTGACATTCAATGTGCAACGGGGATCAAGTCCACCTTGGCTCTCTTTGAGCGCACGATTGGGGTGAAAGAAACACCACTGGAAATGGTTGCCCCGAAGCTTCTGGGCAGGATCCCAGCTTTTATTACTTACTATTTCTTTATGTTTTTGATTTTTCAAGTTTTCGATTTTACAATAAAAACGTGGTTGACATTACTGTTGGCTGACCTGACTTTTTTTAAATGTCTGGATTATTTGTCTCTAGAAGTTCTCAGTTAAATTTTGATGCCGGCAAATTGCCAGTGAGTATTATTCTCTTCTCTCTGAAACCTCCTCGAAGTGCCTCCTTAAGGAATTTGACACTCAAAGAATTCAGAACTCTCTCGTATGACAGCTGGCCTGAGGAATCGCCGCTCCAGCACTCCTGAAGAAGCCAGTTAGCTGAGTCTCGGGGTCTGAAAAAGGGCCCTCACCATATGGAACTCCGCGAGTCCCATGGTGTACAAAATCAACCCCAAAAGTGGGGAGTCGCGGGAACCCTCGGGGGTTGTGCAAAGTGTCCGAGAGCACTCGCAATTATGAGGATCACGCGAGTCCCTAGGTGTAAAAAAGGGCACCAAAAAGCACCCAATTTAGGGGAGATCAGGTAATTCCCTGAGAGTTATAGGCGGAGCTAAATAATGCCTTAATTTACGGGTGTCACATGAGTACCTGGGTGTAACAAATGGCGTCAAAAAGCACCCTATTTAGAACGGATCCATTGACTCCCTGAGAGTTGTAAGTGGTGCCAAATAATTCCTCTAATTAGGGGTGTACCATAAGTACCTGAATGTAACAAAGGGCGCCAAACAGCACCCGAAGTAAGGGGTGTCGGTTGAAGCCCGTGGACTTTAAGGGGGGTGCTAAGTGATCCCGTATATATGGGGAGTACTTGGAATCCCCAACTTGAGGGGATGCCACAGACACCCCAGGGGAGTCACATATGGGACACGGTCTAACTCCCCTGAGGGAGTACCATATACACCCCTTTTTCTTAGAGTGCACGTCGAGACACCAGTTGTGAGTATAGCACTGTCCTGTCTACTTCATGTCCCTGTCTGTCCTTAGCGCTTTTTAAATCATTATTCAGGAGGCGATAGCAGGAAGTCCTCTCGAATGCGCACGTGCTGCGGGAAATGCTGGAGTCACACAAATTGTGATCATTTTAATTGTCGTGGCGTGAACGAAAACTAGCTGGGTTAATTCAACTTTTTTTGTCGTGTGGCTGGTCGCAAGTATTGAGCACTATAACACATTCAGGAGGGTGGCAAGAAAAAATAAGGGCAGCAAGTAAAGAAGAACGAGGAGGGAAGAGACAAAAAACATTATCCCACAATGTTTTGTGATTTTCTTGCTTCTCGCCTGATCCCGACCGCCTCCGTGGCGCAATCGGTTACCGCGTTCGGCTGTTAACCGAAAGGTTGGTGGTTCAAGTCCACTCGGTGACGACTCTTGCACTCTTTTTGTCATGATTCTCATTGGACTGTACTGCTTCACATTGCTGCAGGAACACGTTTTTCCTCCGAAGTATTGCGTAAAATGCGGTGTTCTCAAACGCTTCTGCAAATTATGTCGTCCGCTTCCCACAACACTTCTTTTTGTGAATAAACTCCAAGGGCATTGTGGGATGTTAACCTGCATTAAGGGGGAGGTGAGTGCATTTGTTCTTCACTTTGGAGGTTTATTGTGCACCCATTATTTTACCTGAAAATGAAACAAAGATCTTTCAGGACCCCAAAAATATTTATTCAAAATCTTTATTTTCCGTAAATACTACATAAAAGTCTCAAAGAGCTGTAAAAAACAGCATGACTGGGTGAAATAGTCCAATGCATTGGCAACAGTTTAGGGTACACATTAATAACACACGTTTTGAATACACAATAACAAACATTTCAGTCTCCACAGTCCTTAAAAGTAAACAAAACGAAATTTGAAACTTAAGAAAAGAAGTCAATTCCATCAACGCGGGAAAAATTGAAACGAAGGTTTTTTGGTGATCCTGAATATATTTATGGTGTTTATGAGACATCTATTTAATAAGAATAGTACAAAAGATCTAGAGATTGTAAACTGTAGTTCATGCGAACCTATGGAAGGCCCGTTTTTTATGCTGCGGGTGGCGATGAAACATTTTATGCCTTTCCAGTTGGAGATATAGCAAGCACAATCTTCGAGAGTTATCGATGAGAAATAAACGGATATGATCAAACGACACTCGTACGGCCGTCATACAGGAACTATTTATTATTCTAAATGCCAAAGGAAGGGAAATTACTGTGACCTATGGGGTTAGTCTCAAGAAAGTTACTTGGCTCAGAAAGCACAGCCTCACTTGAAACAATGACCAAACAAAACGTTGTCCCTGACAAAAAGTAGTTTCGAACATGAAAAAATGTATATCCATACCACATTATGGAAAGTGATCGCGAAAGCAAACTTTCGTTGAAATTTCAACAATATTTCATCGGACACCGAAAATAACATAAACATCGCATAAAAGATGCCGAACATGCGCATTGAGAATATATATTTCCTTAACGTAAATTAACCCAGTCAACTTAAGGTACTTTGGCACAGTGCTCAATGACACAGAACTACAGTGAACGATAGCGGATCGGTGTAGCGTGAATCTCACCGCGCTCGTTGCAAAGTCAGCTCACAAGAGAAAACGAAAAGGAAAAACGTTTGGGCATAGTTTATGCACAGCAAAAAAATAAAGTTAGTCCAAGAATGGGCTGTCGGAGAAAAAAAAATATTTCGATTAATATCTTAAATTAAAATAAAATATATTCTTAAAGTAAGTAAAAAAAAAAAAGTTGTCGATAACGGGTTGGTTGGAAAGCCATCCATTGGCTGGGTTGCGTTTACGTAACCAGTTTTGTTTTATCTGGCTCCTTCAATCCGTGGCTTTAAGCATAACCGCCCTATTGAAAAAAGACCTTTCAGCCCTGATGTGTTATGGGACCCTACTAGACCTTCAAGACTTCAGCACTTCAAACTTTAGCCCTTCAGACTTCAAGACTTCAGCACTTCAAGACTTCAGACTTCCAGACTTCAGACTTCAAGACTTCAGACTTCAAAACTTCAGACTTCAAGATTTTAAACTTCAGACTTTAGCCCTTCGGCCTAACCCCTTAGCCAACATACCTTAGAAATGCAGCTTTCCGGAAAGCCGCGGCAGATCAAAATGTATGTAGAGCGTTTACTCAAACTTGCGCGCAAGCAGCTGCAGACAAGTGATCAGACCAAATAAGGACAACCGAGTTGTTTGTCGCAAAAAATATATATTTCGAGGTACTCACAATGCCGCTGGGTAAATTCCTGAGACGTATGGAAGTTCAACTAATAAAACCGAACAGATGCACCGCTCGGAGTGGAACTCAACGTCGACCTCGAGGGCCCGAAACACAGAGAGCGCTTCAAGGGATGGGCGCGATCGGCGCGATGCTACACGGACGAGTCCGTCAAAACCGACCTCGCGGGCCCAAAACACAACGAGCGCTTCAAGGGATGGGCGCGATGCTACACTGACGAGTCCGTCGACCACGACGCACGCACAGTAACAGCCGCAGCACGGTGTCGACAAACTTCGGAGCACGAGCAGCGAAGCGCCTCTCCTTTGCACGCTCGGCGACGGCCGAGCTGGCGGCGCTTCGCCGGGCACTGTCCTTGGCTGAAGCAGAGAGTGCGCCTGACCGCCTGGTAATCCTGAGCGACTCGAAGGCGGCACTGACCCAGCTCGCCAACCTGGAGCGTGCACCACCGCTCACCAGAGAGTTGGCGAACGCGGCGATCATGTTGCAGCACCAAGAATGGAGAAATGTCTTCCAGTGGCTGCCGGCCCACTGCGGCATTCGAGGGAATGAGAAGCCGGATCGCTTGGCGGCTTCATCCCAGGCCGACGACGCTTGTCCGACCTTCAGCGTGGCTGCGTTCTCGGACGCACGACTCCTGGTGAGTAGGGCCATCCGTGTGTACCACCCAGATATCGAAAACAGCCCCGTGCCGCCCAGACTTCCGAAGAACCTGCCGAGGAAAGTCGCCGCAGGAATGCACAGACTTCGTTCGCACAAACAGCGCCTTCACACGAGCTCACCGAGCGCCAACAGCCAACAGGAACAAAGACTTTCCCGCCGACCTACGACCGTTGCCACCGGCAGCAAATTGACCAATCCGGACGCGGGGATGTCACAGCGACTCTAATTTCAAGGCGCCCCTCCCAGTCGGGCGCTGGTAAAAGCAGACTACTTTGCTTTCGGGGCACTCCACATTCCGGATGCCGTGGTCTGCGTGGTCAAACCCCCTCTCCCAAAGAGAAGGAGGGATCTTGGCAGTGGCATGCGGGGGCGAGTGCGGGGGTGCGGCCGGGATTTGCTTCGGCAGCCCGAAGACACGTTTGGAAGCCGCGATCTTATGCCGGCTAAAATGCCGGCAACTTCTCAATAAATCGCATTTTCAACGCTCCGTTTCTGAAGCAACAACCAAGCGCTGGTGGGCCTTGAATTCGTAAATATTGAAACGCTGTATACACGCAGACGGTGCTAGGAAATGTAAGTAAAAATAAGCAATACGTATAAGTCCGTCTGCTGTCCGTCGCATATGTCACACATTTCGGACCGGCTTGGCTTACTTTTGTTGGGCGGGCAGCTGGGCCGCAGGGTGGCCAACTCGCACCGCCGAATTCTTGGGGCGAGATCGTTCGATAAAGCTAGCTCGATAGACTTCTATCTGTTCTCAATGGGCGGCGATATGTGCGCATCGTTTGCACTCAAATAGTTTCGATCAAAGCAATATTCGCTTGCAACTGCGTCTACAGAATGAACCGATATAAAGAGCGAGACAACAGGTTTACGCACTCGCGTCACCGAAGCGGTCTGCCGATGAACAGAGCACGTTTACGCACTACCGTCTTCGGATGAATTCTACGAGGTCCTCCCGATAATGTCTGGTGGGTTTCACAGACCCTTTAGAACGGCCCTGAAAGGCCACACAGACCTTTTAGGACGATCCTGAAGGAACGCACACCTCTCAGAAAGATATCTTGATGGGCCCCACAGACCTACTAGAGGAGTCTGGTGGGCCCATCAGACATTTCAGGATATCCTAAAAGGCCTCTCAGAGCCTCACAGAAAATCCTAGTGGGCCTCACAGACATTTTTCAATAGGGCGGGGCGGTGGTTTACACAACCAAGCTCTGGCTACTGTATCGCAGCTTCGGCAGCGTGTTTGATTGAAATGGTAACGAAGCATTATTCACCATAATTTACTAAGAGTTCGACAGGTGTAGCAGTTCACATACCAGGACACACCGAGCTCAAGCATTTTATTTCCGCTCTCTGGTTACTAATTCCACTATCTGGAAACACTCATAACCACGTGCCTGCACCTTAAGGAACTAAAATGCACATGTATATAAAAAACAATCACACCATTTTATCCGAGTTAGGTGTAAGTTGTCAATTATACTTATCTGGAGCAAGTTCTAAACCTACTATGGCATAGTTTTGCTCTTTTTTTTCAATATCATTCTACATGCTATGGCCCTAATTTTGAGTTCTGTCTTCTTTTTGCCCTATTGCATCAATAATATATCCTCGGTTCCTGCATATATACACGAGAGCATCCATACTTTAGTTGAGTATTTTCTATTTTTACGTTGTTAATATTATCACGAATAAAGATATAAGGTTGATCAATAAAACTTAAAATGAATGTTTAATGCGGTGAACTTGTGCCGAGGAACATAAAGCAACGAAGACCGTACTTTTCACGGCGACGGAAGGACGACAGACTCAAGCAGTCATGTGAAGCACGTTTCGGTAAGCGCGTGGGTATATAGAAGTTTCCGAGCTCGAACGAACAGCAGGATTCTCGAGTCATCTAGAACATTCCAGTCACGCAAACGTAAGAAAGATATAGAGGACAAGCGCTGGCGGGAATCAGGCCCATGCAGCGGCGTGGGAGTCAAGCACGCTGCCGACTCAGCCATTCACACGCGGCAATATACATACAGGTGCTTCAGCTAAGTGTGATTGCAACTATGCATATGAATCAGCGATATTTGTGGGAAATTAAGTGGGACAGGTGAGGGGGGGGGTTTACGCGGTAATTTCGCCAAATCAGCTAAACCTCCTGACAGTCTGGCAAAAGTGACTTGCTGCTGCAGGCTTAGTTGCCCCTTAGATTCAAAGAGCGTCAAACAACAAGGACAAGGGGAAGAATTGGTACGAAACGATGAGCTTAGCTGACGAATTTGGGGGGGGGGGGAGGGAAGAATTCCTGGTGGCCCTGCATGAGGCCGATTGTAAGGAGAGTTGGACGTTTTAATTGCACGGCACAAATGCACAGTGTGCAGTTAGTTAGGGCAGAAGTTGTATTTAACCCATATTTGGCATGTTTGATATTTTTATTCCTCGATGAGTATTTCCCGAGGTCAGATTTTTCTGAGAGTACTAATTTTTGGAACAAAAATGAGCAAGAGGAAATCCCAGGCGTTCAATAAAATAGCTGAAGCGCCCTCGACTAAAAGACTGAACGCCACTAATTAACCTCGCACTCATGGGCCTACAAATTCCATTGCCTATTGTCACCTAAAATACCTACGTCAGTCTTTGGAGTTTACAAACTAAATGTGTTTTAAACAGCCGAACAGCTAGTATAAAGCTGGTACATTTTTTTATGCTCATCCGTTAAACACTTCAAAGCAGTCGCTAACTAGACCTCTTACATATATAGTTTGATATATAACGAGCAAAAATGTTATTCTATCTTTACTGTTAATCGTTTTCGTTTGTCTCGAGTTTTTTATTGGCTGCTCGCATTTAAAAAAGGAGAAATATTAACTAAACGTAATTTTTCGGTAACTAAGAACCCTGTTAAAACTTTCACACAACAATTTTACTTGTCTTTCGCAAGCTGCATGGGATAACTTCGTACAAACATACGAATGAACTATACCCGTTTTCACCTCAAGAAAACAGGAAGTTTTGCGCAATATTCTTACGCAGCGCGAAGTAGTTCTTACGAGATTTGGTTGTCGGAGGAAAAAGCGATGCTTTTGGCGTTTGTAATATGTACGTCTTGATAAGATAACATATATCTAATCTAAAATTCACCTACATATATCTTAATTATCAACGTAAAGGGGAAAATTAGTAATGCTACGCGAGGAGCCGGACTTTTTTTACTATGCTTCTTGAGGGAAAACGGGTATAAGTCCATCAAAAAAATTTTCAGAAGTTCGTCAATCAGCCGGTGGTCGTCTTTTTTGAGGCATGGATCGCTGCGTGAAGCTTAAAATTTGACACGAGCACACGCCGAATGTTGACGCGACCCTCACGTCCTGTTCAGGCTGAATGAGCATGCCGGTAAAATGGCGGCTCCAAAACACCTTACCGAGTTAACAATTAAAATAGCGCAAAAAAGACAAGGACAAGAAGTACACAGGACAAGCGCTGTCCTGTGTACTTCTTGTCCTTGTCTTTTTTGCGCTATTTTAATTGTTAACTAGGATGAACCAACTATCCCAACAACGTACCCTACTAACCCTACCGAGCGTGCCCTTTTCAAAAAAAAAAATAAATAAATAAATAAAGAAAAAGGAAAAGGTTGAATGGACACCTTTTCACGATACTTTAGGCAAAAAGTATCCGCAGCAACGTGATGCAGCTCATTTGAAAGACAAACACACAAAAAGGAAAACATCCGCCACCGGGTGGACTCGAACCACCAATCTTTTGGTTAACAGCCGAACGCGCTAACCGATTGCGCCACGGAGGCTTTCCTTTTTTCTTTATTGGCGCCATGGAGGCGGAGGCGATTGAAAGCAGGTGAGGGGTACCTGAGTCACAGAAAGTAAGAGAAGAAAGTATCCGCCGCTCCATCCGATCCTTCCTTTGCCTTCCTCATAATGAGATGACGCGCCTTACATGCGACCGTCCATGTATAGTTCTTTGTTTGTATACATATATACAGGCTGCGCAGTTAGGCATTTTGAGAGTACAAGTATGCAAACAAAAAAAGCATGTATTTAATAAGTAAAACCAAGTCTTGCCCTGAAACCTATCTGATGATATAATAAAAAAAAGAACGATTGACAACACTAATGGCTTTTTTTGGTAGTATATTCACAACCACGACAGATGGAACAAAAAAGAAAAACAAGAAGTAAAAGAACTTCAGAATAAAACGAATACTCTTCCACCTTTTTTACACCAAATCCAGCTGAAGAAATATAAATCAATATAAGCCCGTCTTATTTTTCTTTATCTATCATATATACGTTTACACTGGGATTTTATTTATTTATTTATCATAGAAAACACTGCGAAATTAAGCTCGGAATTTCGGAGACTTTGTAATCAAACAAAAATAAACTCCTATAAACTCCGAATTTACGGGAAAAAAAATTCTGAAAAACACTTTCCGAATTTGACGAAATATAAGCTCTGAAATCACGGAATCCTATATAAATCACATTCGGCACAAAAGCGATTTTTTCACGAGCCCAATCTAAGTCACCGTAGCTTATCGGAGCTAGCTACAGGATTTGGTTGCTCGAAAGAATGTTCACGTTTGCACGTGCCACGCCCACGCCACTTCATAGCGAAAAACTCGGAAAATGGCAGAATGTAAAAAAATGTATTTGAGAAGATAACACAAGATACTCGAAATGTAATTAGAATACAGTATCAAATACTCTCGGTCAAACGTATTTGCAAGATGTAAAGATACCTTAAAAAGTATTTCAATTAAAGCATATTGAGTAGAGTATTTATATAGACACACGTCTGGACTGTGCCTCTCCAATACTATGGAGGCAGTGAGCACTATTGACGCAGACAAAACGGCGCAGCTTCGCGAAAAGGCGGGAAAAAGGAGAGGGAATGGCTTGTCTTTCTTCGCACGTGCCACACACCGTTTTTTTTTTAGCAGTTTTTATTTGGTAGTTGGTCTCCACTTGGGAACGGACAAGTAGAACGAATCTGTTTCGGCGTGTACGGAACGGGCAACTGGGTGTGACACATTTGGTTTTGCGCCAAGTTATGATCCGTTTTTTCTTGTTTCGTGACGTTAGCAACCCTTTCATTGCGCAATGTGTGTCAAATACGATTCGCGAGTCGTTTGCCCGAGCTCACTGTTCCTGCGTCGTTTGTGTCAGTGGCTATTCTTAGCTACCTTAAAGAAACTTGTCCGTCGTGCTAATTTTTGTGAGCGCGATTTTGTATTCTATATTTGATTGTAATTTCTCGCAAGCGCTTGTATATGGATGTCTGCGATTTACTGTTGACTGTTTTGATATATAGGCCTCTACTGTGTAGGCCCAGGGCAAGATGTCTGAAACACGTTAAAATAGTGGTTATACCCGCGAGCGGTACGACTTTTTTCTTTGAATTACATTCCGGAACCCCGCCAGTCAAAACGTGGACGGAGGAGAAGGCGGTGTTTATCCCATGGGGCGTTCACTGTCTTCTTGTGTAAGAAGCCGGAGACAATCGAACACGTCTTCCTCGAGTGCTGAGACGGGGACTTCTTCCGGGACGTCCTCCAACGTACCCTAAAGAAAGACTTTCCCATACACGCGCACGGAATACGTTTCCTCCCTTTAGAAAGTGAGGATGGCACCCCTTTCAACTTGGCAATGTTGCTGGGGCTGCACAGCATTTGGGAGTCCCGAATGGGGGTAGGACACTCCAAGGGGAACGTGCGAACGATCAGGAAGTGTTGCCGTGAGCGGGTTTCTTTGTTTGTTAAAGTGCACAAGGCACAGAAATGTGTCCCCGAGTGGCTCTCGGACATGGAGGCGTTCTTGAGCAAGAAACCATCTTAACCCTTGATTCCAGCCCACGCCACCTGGGGTTTCAGCGCTGTCCTTCCGCTGTGATTTGCGCTCTTGTAATTGTGTTTAGGAAATGAACGTCCTGAAATAAAGGAAAAAAAATTGTATCGGTGGCTTCGAGGAAAAGCTCCGATCTACGGATAGCCAGGAGGCGGGTTCGAATCCCGGCCAAGGTGCTCGCAATGTGGCGGAGGCCGATTACGGTCAAGGCGCCGTGTGAACGAGATTTCGCTTGCGTGTCAATCTTCAGTCTTCCACTAGGGCGTGCCAGATGCCCTTCGTTCGTTGGGCACGTAAAATCCATAAATTTCAATTTACTTAATTATACTCACCGTAGTAGTGCAGCTTGAGTAGTTATAGCACGTTGAATCCAGAAAAAATGCTGTGCTCTTCTCCAGGAATCAGCAAGATAATTGTTTTTGTCTTCCACTTCTTTCGTTAATTACTTGGCATCTGATACAATCATATCCGAATGCGAAGGAAGCAAGCAAAAACATGTATGCGCGCGCACAGCCACACAGACCGAAAAAGGTGTGACTTAGAGAGACAACTACAGACAGATCTAATTGTGCATGTGAGGTTGGTCTTACATCGGTCAGCATAGTGTATACGTTTTGTCCTGCACAGCATTGCCTGTTTTTGCATAAAATTACCCCACCACCCTGCGCACTTGAAAAAAAAAAGAAAAGAAAAAAAAGATCAATCTCGCTTAACAACTCGCGAATGGTGCTCGAGTTTAAAGGCAATAATTTTACATCGTTCTATATATATATATATATATATATATATATATATATATATATATATATATATATATATATATATATCTTTTTTAAGTTTTTGTGCGGTTGAAGGACCTTTAACACTGTGTCTGAAACCAGTGAAAAGACGGTGAGAGTGCAGGCGAGCTGGTGGTAGCTAATCATGTTGTATTACACCTGAGACTGCGGTGGATGAAATTGGAAGAACTTTCAGTAGAAGGAACAGACACAGAGAACGTCTCAAACGCTCTCTGTGTCTGTTCCTTCTACTGAACCCAGGTAACAATTTATGTTGTGGAGACTGTCGGCGCAACAAAGTTTCGCAACATGAAAACAGTTTTACTGCAGTCGCGCAACAATGTTGTAGCAACAGTCATAACACTGCAGAAGTGTCCGCTGCTAAAGCGCTGCGGCAACTGTGTCGGTCAACCGTTGACTGTCTCATGCTCGCAACAGTTACCGAAGCATTGCTTTTACCCAGCAAAATGTGTGCTGTCCTGATGTTGCTGAACATTGCGGAAAAGATCAGCGCAGCTGTAGGCGAAACATTATCACGCAACACAAGCTCCGCCAACAACGTCACGTTTGCATTTGCGAGAGTGCAGAACTGCTGTTTTGCTACTATTCGACTGATGTTGCGGTAGCGTCGGGCCCTTTGATTCCGAAATGTTGTGGCAACGTAACTTTTTTTTGCTTTGGGAAAACAAAGCTTACAAACAGTCATCGCAACGTTCGTTTTTACAGTCAGCAAACTGTTCCCGTGTCAGATTCAAAAATAGATTGCGTTTATACTGCCAGAATGCAGTCGTCAAACATTGCTTTCTAAAAGTGTTCCAACCGTACGACACAACGTTGGGATAGATGTTTCGAGGAATTGTTGCGGAAACACTTGGCACTATTGTTGGTTGACTGTTGCTCAAACCTATTCGGCAGACGTTGCGCGCCACAACGGGGCTGCACTGTACATCATTTTTGCCAACCTTTGCCGCATGCATCTTTTCAACATTTGCACTGCATGACGAGGCAGCGCTCCTCGCAACAGTGCTTCCCCATGATTGGGGCAACAATGTCTTTCTTTTATTCCTAGAGTCTCAATGCCACTGCTGCGTTGCATAGTTTTGCAGGTGTTCTTCGCTTGTCTCGCAACAATTAGAAAAGAGTTTGGGAGCCTTTCGGCAATTATTCCGGGAACCTGTTCGCAAAAACAGTATTACAGACAACGTAATTAAAACTCATCATACTGCCATAGAATATTTGCCGAGAGAGTTGCACAGATCCGTGCGGCGGGAACTAACTACGGGCGATCGCAACGCCACCAACTCTCCCGCCTCGGCCACTACAGAAACTGCACAGTCGCTGGAACTGGTTCAGGAGTATCGCATTCTACATCGCAAAGAGCTACTCCTCTACTTTGGCTTTCATCGGCGATCTGGGCGCCCAAGCATATACGGTAGATATGCTAACCCCCACCACCTCAGCGGGCGTGCCTTGAGGTACCGTAGAAGTCAGCATGCAGCCAGGTCGGGACGCGCTACCCGAAATCGTCGGTGAGAGGTGGTTGTATAAAAACAATATTAATTGTGCCGCGAAACCTTGTAAACTAAAACTTTTAGAAACCATCACGTGCCTGCTATTTGTACCGATCTCCAATAAGAATTCTTACAAAAAGAGTTTTTTTTTTCGTTTGTTTTTACCGAAAGAACAGCTTTCTAAAAGTTCATGGTAACCAGAGTGCTGGCCGGAGAGGTTACTCGTTCTGTGGATGCTAGTAGAGGGCGCCACCGCCGCCTTGTTCTGGAGTTCGGGGACGTTCTGCAGGGAAGAACCTTCTCTCCCGAAGCTGGGTGACGGGGAGGGAAAGGGCCATGGAAAGAGCGTCGAGAAAATGGGATTTGCCTCGGGACGAGCTATCCTCTCGAGAGGGAGTGGGGGACGGAACAAAGCTGCTTGGGGGTTGCGGCAACCAGGTGGAAGAAAGATAAGCTTGTCAAACGGCGACCTCGGATGCTAAGACGGGCACGTCAGAGAATTTGAAAATAGCTTTCCCGGTTGTCGTCTCGTGCTGCTTGATGAGCTGGACGACCCAGTGCGGTGAACTGGCTTTAGAAGGTGTTTCGGATGAGTTGTTGTTGTTGTTGAGTGTTGTTACACACGGGAAGAGGGGATGCCTGCACGTATGATTCGGATGAGGAAAACTCGTTTTGCTCCAGAAGGCTAAAATGATTCGGATGAGGAAAACTCGTTTTGCTCCAAGAGTCTGAAAGCATTCTGGAACGTGAATTCTGGCCACAAATAAAAATAACATATGTATGAAAAACTGCGAGGGCGCCTAAGCTTTCTCCTGTGATGAGAGAATGCGTGAGCATTACCCTTGGCCGAGTTATGTTGGCGCAACGGATAGCGCGCTAGGTTCGCGGTCAAGAGGGCCTAGCTTTGAAATCTGGCAAAAATGGTTTTTACTCGTGTTTTTTGTTTCGTTTTTCTTGGTCACGTGAGCAGAAAAACGACGTGAACAGGGTTGTTGTTTGTTTTTTTTTGTGACGTGACCACAGTTTTTTTTTCTTCTGTCTTTTTTGTCTTTTTTTCGGTTTACGCTCCCTTTCGCAAAACTCTTAGCACCTATTTCGCGTTACTTTGGCTCTGGCCAAATCATTTCTTTTTTTCCTATGGCAGGGAATTTTTTCGTAGGTATCTTATGTTACTATTACCAACCATGGCTTGCAATTCGCGTAGGCAATTTTGTCCGGCAACGAGTTTGGGAATGACGAGGCTAAAATTGTGTTATAATTTTTTTAAGGTCTAAGCACAATTTTGGCCTCGTTGTCCGTCGGTTTCTATGACTGGCTCTTCAAGTATCCTTTGGGAAAGTAGACGACAATAATTTTTAGAGGGCACGTGTGTCGACCAAAGTGGACATTGCTGAAGCGCCTCTAGTGTGATTTTGGCCGTAAATAACTGGAGGCTCCGGGCAATCGCGCCCAATGTAGAAAAGTATCTACCTTTCTGGTTTCATACAGAGCTATGAAAGCCAGAAGGGACGAATCCTAGCTGAGTCAAACAACCAGCTTGCAAACGCAATCGTGTTGATAATAGCGCCAAGGAGTTTGTATGACTCCTTCTGGTGGTGTGCAGAGTGTGAAATCACGGAGGTAATATATGCTTCTGCATAGTCGCCTCGCGAACGGTTGGGTATTGGCTGCGGAGAGTCATTTCGCTTCGTTTTATTACCGTGATTATATTTTGATTTCTGGGTTCCTAATTTCACAGACAGAACAAAATCGCTTTTCTCGTGTGACGTCACGGCGGGGAAACAGAAATCAATCAGTGTACCGAAATTGTAGCGACGCTTGTGCTCGTTCTATAGCGCTTTTAAAAACCGTACGATGACGGCTGTGCAACGTCAACATTGCATAAACTGCCGTTACTTGTACTCGTATTGAATCGTGAGGGAACGACTATGACTGGGTAAACAGGAATAGAGAGAATGGGTGCGTGTGATTTGTTGAAGTTCGATTCAACAAATTGAGCTTGAACGAATGCGATAGTATTCAATTCACTCAACCAGGTGTATGAGTTTTCAGATGGAGTATATAACGGTATACACCTTCCAAGTATGCGATTCGTGTTCTGCCAGTGGTACCTCAGCTCGACTAAAACGCCGAATCCGCGTTGAAAAAAAAAAAAAGTTTACGGTGACTCGAGCCGTTCCCGCGCCGAATCATGTTTCACGTAAGCATAATCTTGGGTTCGATGCACGACGAGGGGTCTTCAATCATAAAAATATTTTTTTTTCTTTATTGCATAAAAAGATTTTGATTACGATTATTTGCAGCGCTAAAAACTTGAAAGCCAAGCAATGAAGACAACGGTGTTCTTATAAATATTATGTACATTTTATTTTACTCTGTTTGAAT
Source organism: Ixodes ricinus (assembly GCA_037355805.1). NCBI lineage: Eukaryota > Metazoa > Arthropoda > Arachnida > Ixodida > Ixodidae > Ixodes > Ixodes ricinus. The sequence continues at coordinate 9,408 of JAZHYW010033756.1, read as the reverse complement.
ACTCTGCCGTCGTTATGTCCTTGACCTTTTGGCCAATCAGGTGATGGGCAGGGTTTCAGGGGCTGAAAAAAAAAAGATAACGTTATTAGATACACGGCGTGCAAGTGCACCAAAATAGCTTTTCGCGCACAAGAACTTTTTTGCGAGGAATTGAGGAAAAAGTAAGTTCAAGAAAGGGGAACGCCAATCAACGGGCAACGTAAAGGACGCGCAAAGAGCACGCAGTGACGAAGCGGAAAAGCACACGGCGGCACTGGGTGAGATGAGGGGTAAACAACAGTACGTCAGCGCATTTGAGGGGCCCTATCCACTTCCAGGTGTAGCGTGGCGCGCATGCGCAGTTGGCGAGACGTTGACCGGAGCGGAAAATGAACTCCCTAATGGAATTGAAGATAAACTCGTGACCGTATCTGAAATTTATTTTTAGGGGCGTTACTTCTAGCTGCTACGCTGCATCAAGTTTTCGGTCACGATTTCTGACACAAAGCATTTAGAGCAAGGTATACCTTGACTTCAGGAGCCATTTTCAGGGATGGACTCGTCCGTTGCTTGGCTGGACTCCTTCAAGGCTGCAGCTTCAAGGACCAGGCGGCGGATCTTCTCGGTGAAACTAAAATAAAAATAATTTATTACGAGCTTGTACTATCGACACGATTCACTGGTCTTGGACGTTTAGGTTTTATATCAAATAATATTCAAGCTTATTACTTGAAACACTGATTGTAAACAGAAACGGACCTGATAAGAAATAAATCTAGGTCTCCCTCATATTGAAATAATTATTCAGTAGCTTGATTGAGGCCTTATGTTGAAACAATTTTGTTGGCCGAGATAACCCCGAAGACCGCAGTGATTGGCTCTCCCTAGTGCTCTGCCGGGAAGTGGACGCATGAAGTATTTTTTGGGGCATACAGGTGCTCATTCATAAAACATATGCACAAGGCAAGCCAACCAGTTACAATTACCACAGGACCTATTAAAGTTAATAAATCAATAGTTCCATTTGAGGGGCAGTTCATTTGCTTAGGGTATCACCGAGTATATGCTACCTCTCTTATATACGTGCTAATATTTTCGTTTTTTTTTTCATATATCAAAGAGAACCTTCCCCCGTAACATCTCAGCAATGTTCACCAACGATAGTTCTGCAAGAGTTAGTCGCGAGATAATGGTCATACCTAAACTTCTTTTTCGTGTACTTCTTCTTCCCCCCTGTCGATCAGGATGACAGGCGTCCTCGACGAAGTACGTTGACGTATACTGCCGACCGACATGCTCATTCCAATCCAGGACTGCGAGACCCTGTCGGAGGCTGTAGGAGCGGTCCATGTAATGAACTCGCTTGTCTATGTAGATCAGCATGGTGTTATTGAAGGACTCCACGTGGTAGGTGTCTTTTGCTTGGATGTAGTCCCCAGCATTCTTGAAAACTGTTGTCGATCTCAAAAACGAAGAGAGGAGATTCTCTGCGACTGGATCTTGGATCAACAGCGTACTCGGAACATGCCCCGCCGTCTTACAGGGAGAGTCCTCCACGCAGTTGGAATGGCGTCCACAAAAGTGGTCTACGCAGTTCAGCAGCGTCGTCCTCAGTTTGGTGGCGCTACCATCGCACGTTGCCATAGCATAATATACATGGTTCCTCACCAACTTGCACTTGTCCGAAAGCTCAGGATGCCACGTCTTACCTTCGCTTTTTTGGGGCCAAACGCTATCGTCTTCATTCCTTTCAGCGTTCCTTTGGCGGCGTGCCATCTATCGTTGGAGTTCGTTGTTCCATTACGCTCTCTGATAATCTTGTTGACCGTCGTGTTTCTGTCATGCGAGTGGTCACTAACGGAAATGTTCCTTTCATCAAAGTACTTGTAGAGCTTTCGCGTTCCAACAGCTTCGTGTTTTTGTGATGATGGCTCCTCTTTTTGGTAATATGTACAATTCCCACCACCTTGTGGGTCTTTTGCCCTAGGGCAATAACGTCAGTATGAAACGAATTTTTTCTGCAGGCGTGCCTGGCGTCCGTTTCGATGCTCAGCGATGTCGTCGAGGAATCTGGCTGATCTGTTGACCTCGCTTCCTCTTGCTGAGCGGCTGTCAATGACTCCATTACTGAGATCTCCACCGCAGCACCAATCTGTATAGTGAGCTTGTCGAGTGTTCGACGTGAATAGGGGACTCCACTGAACAAGCAAAACTTTTCAAATTGAGTTCCCAGCATCCCGCTGCACACGAAGGCAACTGCCACAGAACAGTCCACAACTCGCAGATCTCCAACACTGGAGCTCGTATCTAAAACTAAAGTATGTTCATGGCATCTCAATTCTACGCGAGCTGCGAATCCCCTTGGTGTCACCTTGATGATTACCACATCTTCTGTACACCTCCGAGCATGATCCTGGACAGCGTTGACCATCTTGGATAGTGCTGACGAGTCGCAGAGTAAAAGTGATGGTTCCTCGCTGGCCCTCTCTGCCATCAGTGAAGCAGCCTTGTTCACTCGCCGGTTCTCATCGTCAACCATCATCTGTACAGCTTTTGTGATGACACTAGCTAACGGTTCATCCTTGTGTGCATGCTTCGCCTTTTTCAGCAAGTCATCAAAGTTGCTCATTTCTTCCTCGCAGGAAAATGTCAGGTTTATAGTTCTGCGGAAGCTTTTTCTGGTGCAGGTATACTCCTTCTCTGTTCCATCGCTCAAACGTTTTTTTGACACGAACGAAGAATAGGCTGATGCTTCTTCCATCTCTGCTACCGCTGGTAAGAGGCTGCTGTCAGAAAGAACGGCACATATACGTATAAGTACACAATGAAATATTGCAACGGCTACTACCAATAACCATGAGTTGGACCAGACATTTCATCGAACGCCGTTTCATCGAAGCCGTTTCTCAAAATTTCTCGAAACGCCGCTTTATCGAATGCCTTTTCATCGAAGTCGTTTCATTGAACGCCTTTTCATCGAAAACATTAGAAATCTGTGTTGTACAGCTCCCTTTTCGTAATTGCGTGAGGCGGTACACTGTTCACTGTAAGTTAGATGAAGTCACAACCAAACTTTTCTAATTTTATTTTAATTACTTGAATACCCAAATTAAAAAAAGGGATGTCTCATTTTACTTTTATCGCGGACTGACTAATATTTGTTGAATAAAACGTGAATTTTTTTTTCATGAAACGGCGTCAATAAAACGGCGTTCAATAAAATATTTGGGAACCGACTACGAAATACCCAAAACAATGTATAATTCACTAATAGCATCAAATGAAGCATTTGGGCAATAACTTCAAAATACGAGACGTACCTTGCGTGGCTGAGGAGAACTTCTTTGTTTCACAACATTTGCAACAAACGTCAATAATTCTAGTCATCAATCTGGGGCATATCCCCAGGAGAAAAAAAAAGTTAGTGAGCTTGTGACGGACAGGGAAGTCTTGCAGGACCATATGACTAGACCTGCCGTGCTTCGAAAAATGCTAGTCCAATGCATACAAGCTTGTTCAAGGCGGACGTAGCGTTGCGCATCCGGCAAAGCGCACTCAATCGCTAACCGCGGCGGTTTTTTTTTTTTTTTTGTGCAGCGAAATAATTTTTAGTCGAGCAGCAGGCCCCCTTTTCGGCGGGTTAAGCCGGATTAACGGAGGCGTCTCCTAATCCATTCTCCGTGTTCGCCCCTCGGGGGAGGGCGGTAAACCGGTGGCGGAGGGCGGTGAAGGGGGGAAAGGAGGGCAGGAGAGGAGGAAACACGAAAAAGTAGAAAGCGCGAACTGTACAGCGGCCTTTAAGGCGCATTCACACAGCTGAAAGACGCGCGTCGTGGGTGAATTTTTTGCTTATTTTTGTATCGAAAAAGTCGCGCGCCGAGGAGGACGACGCAGGGAGACGACGCCTCTGGACCCAATTTTTTCCTCGACGCGCGCGCCTGAGCCAATCAGCGAGCGTCCGGACGTGACGTGTCGCCCTTTTCCGGTTAGGACATGTTTTCGCTGTTTTTATTTTCGACCCACAATAGAGGCGAAAAGGCAGATGGGTCGAGGGTTTCATGCACTCGCCAAACGAGGCTGGAATCATTTCAGCGTGGAAAGAAGCAAGCCGATTGGAACATCTGACTGTGAGCAGTGTTTTATGTGCGTGTACGACGCCGAGAAACTACTCTTCATCGTTTGCGCGAAAGCCGCCACCGAAGTTCGCGGTGTGTGTGCTCCGACCTCCGACTGTGCGGGAGCGATCACTCCCAACGTGTCGTGTAGTCTTTGTGTGCACCCACCATTACGGAATACGAGAGTTCTCCATCGGAAATACTATCGCACAAGCTGCGTGCAGTGCTTAAATTACGGACGCGCCGGCGTAGCACCGTGCTTTGTTTGCGCAAAAACGCGGCAAAGGAGCACCTTCTGAAGCTGCCCGTTCGAGTCCGTGCCTTTCGTCAGTGCTGCATATAGCCGCCGTTTAAACGTATATATAATCATCGCCGTTTAAAGGGACACTCAAGTGGTTTTTGAGTTCGTGTTTTGATGATGACAGCTGAATTTAGACGCCCTAAGTATCCATAAAAACCAAAAAGTATAGTTCTACGGTGATTATTTCTTTAATAAAAATGTAATTGAAGGCCTCCAAACCTCGGATCCATCCGAAAACGAAACCACTCTCATTGGCCCTCGCACGCTTATCAAAAAATCTCGGGCCAATGGCGTTGCACGACGTTCCGTCGCGCAGTGATCCCGAGGTAGCCGCATCGGCCGAACCTCTTTGTCATTCGAGCTTCGATCATGGCGGAGTTCTCTACGCTCGAGGACCTGACGCCGTTAGAGGTTGAAATTCTTCGGTGGACAGCCGACCTGGGGATGACTTCCTATGACGCCACTCCTACGTGCGATGTGGACGATAGCAGCGCTTCGGAGTCATGTTCGGGTTCCGAGGACGACGAAACGCAGACCTTTTCGGGCGTTCTTCGATTTGCGGTTTGGGCAAGTCCTAACCAAACCAACGTTTGACATCGCAGCGTTACCTCTGGTACGTGATGTCAAGCGAAGTCGCCACGTTGACTTTCGCCTCGGGAGAACGGAGGGAAGGCTGGTTCAGACATGTGCAACGAGCGTGTATTTACGACTGCGTCCGTTGCAACCGGAACGACCGCTCAGCGCCGCGCGTACACACACCTGCAACCACTACAACAAGCGCAGCGGGTCGTCAGCTGTTTCAGCGGCCCCTTTAAAAAGGGGACGCACTGCTACTCAATGCCGTAACAGAATATGGAGAGACAGTTTTCTATAGCATAAAGCTTTATTATTATTTTTCTTGATAGGCTTGCAGGCTACAGTGGATGAAAAAAAGAAAATAAAAAGATGCAGTACGCCGTCTTGGACGATCACGACTCTAATACACGACATTACAATAGTACAAACATCGCCACACGCCTTTTCTACGATTATAAAAGACAATGTAATCTTAGCAGCGATATAGCAACGTAGAAATATGATTTCGTGATCAGATAGACGTTGCGAGCGTTCAGGATTGCAACACTAATCACTTTTCTCCGGTGATGAAAACGCGTGAAAATTCGCATCCTTTATACGGTACGCGCCAGTAATACCTTGAACTTGAGCACACGCATGAAATGCGCCAAATAAGAAATCCGGGCGATGTTCGAGGACACAAATGCTTAGAAAGCACCACTGTAGTCGAAGTAAACAAACACGACGGCACGGGCGTTTCTGGTGTCTTGAGAGTGCCGCCACGACATCGCCGCACGAGTAGGTGGATCTTCCCTTCTAGTACGTGCTGGGTTATCATAGCGACACACGACGAAAATTCACAGTCAAGGATAGCGCTTTTACGCGGAACGATGAGCTTCCACCACGCCGACCACGCCAACGATCACAACAAAGCCATGTTTGCAGAGAAGAAGCCGGCCCGCGACCGGCACGACCGGCATGCAACGCGCGCCACCAGTTCTCCTCGACCTGTGATTGGTCTGCCGCTGCGGTTGTTTCCAACGCAGCGGGGAAAGAAAGGCCGCCAGAATTTTCAAACATACGATAATTTCATTGGTCCTCGCAAGTACAGAAAAGAGTCCGCACGTATTTTATTCCTGCGTGATTAATAGGCGGTTCTGCCTTCTAAAACTGAAGATACCCATTCACTGACACTTCCTTAACGCCATCGCACCAAAAAGTAGCTTCCCCAAAAACCGCTTGAGTCCCCCTTTAACATTCAGTGAAGACGGTTGTCTTCCAGCGCATATATCGCGAAGGTAAGGCAACAACAATCGTACGAAGCAGACGAATAAAAAAATTCCGTGTTCTCTCGACAAACGCGAGGTCCCCCGAGAAGACGCCGCCGTCGGGTGGCCCTGTCTGAATGCTTCCTCTTTTTCGACGCCGGCGTCGACGTCGACCGCAACGCGCGTTTTTTGCTCAGTGTGAATGCGCCTTTATGCGAAGCTCTGTGCGACGACCGTCGTTTTAATTAGTGAAGGGCCGAACTTTTGCCGAATCGAAAGTTCGGCGCCGAATCTTGGGATTCGTCTCAGCCGAACTTTTGCCGAACTTTTCTAAAGATTCGGCAAAAATTCGGCAAAAATACATTGTTACCTGACTTAACATTGATATTGAGATTTTTCTGGCGAAAAAAGGTTTTATGTCTTTTTTTTTCTTTCTTAACTTAAATGCAACATGTAATGCTTATTGACACAGTTATTACTAAATAAGGTGATATTCTACATGGTAATTGTATCGGTGTCGTTTTTGTGTGTTTACTGGCAATTTTAGTGACTGCTTGCAGAAGTGGCGTGACAACGAGGTTGGGTAGAAGCGAGAGTTTCGGTTTTGAGGAACCATCGCAAGCCTGAATATGTGTGTACATTGTTAAAATGAAGGCAATAATACTACGTTCTTGCTTTCTCGGGTAATCACCGTTTCGTGTGCGAAAACGATGTAACGGTTGCTGAGCCTTCATCAGAAGAGATAACAATATTATGGTATTTGATATTATTGTAAATATGCATGTTTTTCGATTTGAGTAACTTGGCGTCAGCTTTGCATAAAAATGTGCGTCTGATGCTCGCAAACTCTCGTTTTTAACCTTTAAAATGCGGGTTTCTGGTGTTAGGACATACACGGACGTTTAGAAAGATGGGTAGAGTTAGGAATGTCGGATATGAGACGTCGAGCATTTCAGTTCTGTTCAATTTTATGCAGATACATGAAAATCGCGAAACAACACTGATTGAAAAAGCAATCATATTTTGTTTTGGTACACACTACTTCTGAGCCGAAAACAGAATTGTTATATCTCCGAGGAGTGCTTTAAAGTAATTGTCAGCCAATATTTCAACAACCTCGTTTCATCACTGGAAAGGCCACATGAAAATCACGTTATCCAGTGTATATATCCAGAATGCACCGCATTATTTGGCACTTGCGCAGTGGACTGCGTAAATTACTGTTCGATCTTCTATTCTTGAGGCAGAAAATATTGAAGACAACCACACTCGCTCGCAAACACACAGTTACCGTGTTGCCTACACCACACATCGCCGTAACCGCTAGTTGTACTACACTGCACGATGGTGACCGCACGACTGCACGGCGTCCATTTGTAATCCATGGCCCCGTCGCGTTCTCGCGCGTGCGCAGACATTTGCCGGATTTTCGCCGAATCTTTGCCGAACTTTCCTTCAAAAGTTCGGCAGATTCGGTCCATCATAGTTTTAATGGCATTTCTTTTGAAAAGCATTGTTCCGAAATCATATGTTTGAGGAGTATCATGAAACTGCCTATTATTCACGTGCTTTACTGCTGCTTGTGGTTCATAATTTGGGTAAGTGGTGCGATAGCACCTTCCGCGCCGTTATGAACACTATCACGCTACAGTGCCGCTGAGTCAAAAAAAAATAACCACCCAATGACCCAGCTGAAAGTGACATCCTCAAAGATTAGCAGAGCATCCCACTCATGTAATACCCCCCCCCCCCACTTTGCATTTATATTCATATTGTAATCCGCTTAAAGGAGTCATGAAATTATTTTCATTCTTTCTTAGCTTTAATCCTCAACTCAAAAGCGGATTGAAAAATCACGTGGTCGTGACATGCTTTTGCACCGGAGCGATGACTCCAAGCTTTCACCGTGCTTTTTGAGCACATCATATAACTTGTCATTCGCAAGTGATAATAAATTCCGCCAGGGTACTCATTCACCACGAACGCGAATCCAAATATTTGTTGACGAGCGCATACATCCGAGTGACGCAGTTCTCGTGTCCAATGCGTGAGCTCGGTCGGCTGACGTGCTTTGGGTACCGTTCACGTGCTTTGGGTAACGCTGACATGCTCTGAGTACAGCGGATGTATCACAGTGAAAAGGCGGAGAGCTTTCAAGGGAAGTGAGATACAAAATAGTCCCCTATATTTTCAAATGTTCGTACCGAAAAGCTGGCTTTTGACTTCCTACCCTTTTTATTTTGGCCCACTAAACGATATGCGAATAGTAAACTCCCAATGCAAAATCATTTATCCCAGCCCGAAATTCATTTCATGTTGATTAAAAGGATAAAAGGCGCGAACAGAACAGGACGAAAAAAGAACCACGTACGACACGGACAAGCGTCAACGTCCAACTGATTTTATAAAACACGAAACATTTTCAAACTGTCGATCCCCATCGCCTAAACACATGCAGCAGATAAAGGTTCGTATCGCTCATCACACGCAGCCCTCAAGAAACAGAATTTCTTTGTTTAGTAGATAAAGGGATGGCTGCTTACGCATTTGTCAGCCACATTGTGTACACCGAAAGCTACGATTAATCCCCTTTCCATCTTCTCTTTCCCTCTCTTAATAAACCTTTTGTGCTCTAACAAAGGTTCACACCCGCATTGTTCGTAGTGCTCCGCAAGATGCTGAGCCGAATTACTGCGCCCGGCTAGCTTGTGTTCCCGCGCTCTTTCATTAAGGCATCGGCCGGTCTGACCAATGTAAACTTGGCCGCAGCTAAAAGGAATCTCATAAACCACCTTAGTCACGCCTTCTAATCTTTTAATTGATATGTACCAACTAGCCCAAACAAATTTTTTATTTAATTTCATGGCCCCTTTAAATCTGGAAATCAATAAGAGTAAAAGCACATAAAAAAAAAAAGCCTCGCGGAAAGCTAGACCTTTTTTTTCCAAAGAGGGGAATGCAAATTACCTTGATCCGCAAGTGCGGAAGTCACATTTTAAGGCGTTTGAGGAGAATAACATAGAGGTCGAAAACAGGACGACACGTTTCTCCAACTGGCAGCATACATTTATTTTGACATCCGTCACCAAACGCCGCAGTCTCCGCGCGGAGTTGGAAGGGTTGAGGAGGATAGGGAAGGAAGGGAGGGTGGGGGTGGAGAGAGGGTGGAGGTGGAGGTAAAGAGAAAGAG